>JAOTQJ010139747.1:0-86165 GCA_025642045.1 Solanum sejunctum | reverse complement strand
ATCATGAACCCACCATGTTTTTGATAAAATGACATGACAAGAATTCTCAAGTTATCGATGATCTATTACATAATTTACAAGTCAAGTGACTTCATAATGATTAAGGACTTCCAAGTATGTATTTAATTCATGAAAAGTATCTATGATTTCAGAAGTATCAAGTTAAGCTATATTTTTAATATTTTTACCTTTTATGAGCCATTTCATGTTAAAGCAAATGTTCATTTATTATTATTATTATTATTATTTACTCTCATGTTAAAGTTAGGCTCACTATTAGAGGTCATGTATGTTTATGAACTATTCAAGTAATGTTTTTAAATCTATTCATGTTATGATTGATGTATGATTATTTCAACTATTCCATGAGATTAGGTTTAGCATCGATGGATGGGATGTCGGCGCGAACTATCTTCAAGGGTCCATACTCATTTCCTCAAACAATGTGCCAACATAGGATTATACTTTACCCTTTCTATTCTAGTATATACCTCTAGTGCACTTTATTATGAAATAGGTCATGTTCCCGTAAGGTGGGTTACTTCATACAAAATGGGTCATGTTCCCATCAGGTGAAGTATGGTTTATCCTGGCAAGTATATCATCATTTTACTGATGAGGGGTAATCATCAGGATTCTAATTTCTAGCTCGTTTGGTATTACTCATGTCAGTTAAGGTCTCTTTCCACGTATGTATGATATATTATAAAAGTTGAGTGATTTACAAACATGTCTTATTATAAACATTGATCATTCATGACATATTGATATTATATATATCCATTGTTTATGATTATGTATTTTGAATATATTGGCTTAAATATTTGTTGCATTTTACCCCACATACTTAGTACATTCAAACATCTAACACATACTCTATGCCTACATGATATTACCATGTAGGGATCAGAGATCCTTTTAATCATCCTTCTCCACGTGGTTAGCGCAGTACTTCAAAGAAAAATATTTGTAAATCCTCAAGTCTGAGGATAATATATAAATTACTCTTGGTATGTTGATACTTCTTTATGTTGAATACTTGTTCTTATGAGGGTGAGCCCGAAAAATATCTTGGCCCCCACTCCATTCAAATTTAGATGTGTTGTTTGATACTATGATGTATTTATGCTATGAGCTTGTCTATTTTATTTCTTTTATGATTATCAAGAGTTTCCTTAGTCCTACTTCCTTTTCATTTTATCTTGTAATGCTTAATTTGCTTCTGCGACCAAGGATGTGTGATTGATATGCTAAGAGGCTTTTTTAGGATCCCTTTGGGTTCCCCATTCATCATATCACATCTAGACCCTAGGCTTGGGTCATGACAAACTTGGTATTAGAGCACTAGGCTTTTAATGGTCTTTGGAAATATAACATAGCACATCGATTATAATCTTATTCATCGTTGTGAAGCGCACCATAACTATGAGTGTGGGGCTGTGAGGCAGCTTAGGAAATTTTTCACTTCTTCATGATCTATGTCATGTGGTAGAGCTATGTCCTGGTGATTATTACAGAATTCTAATTGTTATATTTCATAATATGTCTCAAGCTATTCAGAATGATTGACCGAATGGTAACCATCTCTCACTTTAGGGTCAACTTCCCAATGATGACATGCCGAATTCCGAGGTTCGCAATACTTTATGGCTATTGGCCAAGGTTGTAACTTCTAAACTCTATCAACAAGTGGGTGCTCCTGATCCTTCAAGGGACAAGAGGAGGGATAGGAAGGCTAAAAGAGTCCGAGTTGTAGGTGCTTCATCTTCTACTAGTCTACCGATTCCCAAGTATATAAAGAAAAGGATCCCTTTTGCCACTTGTCAAGGGTGTGGAAAGAAGCATCAGAAAAGGTGTTAGGTGGGTACTGAAGGTTGTTTCAAGTGTGGCAGTGTTGGGCATACGATGAGAGATTGTCTGTAGCCTAAAAGGAAGGGTGAAGAAGGGCTCAAATAGAGAGTAATCTTCCAGGTGCTAAGCCCTGTGGCAATGGTGGCGTGACCCTTCCTAGGTGCCCAAAATATGGGAGAAATCATAGTGGCACATGTTAGAGGAACACTGGTGCATTCTTTTGGTGTGGTAAGATGGGCCATAAGATTGTTGATTGTCCTTATGCTCAAGACAAGGGGAGAGATGGTCACCCTCGAGGCCAAGGTGCTAATGTGAGTCAAAGGGCGCAAGGTGGTGCCAAGGGCATTGATATTAAAGCCTCTTTTACATGTCACAAGTGTGGAAGGTACCATCCAAGAGATTTATTGGCTATTTTGAGTGTGTGTTTCGAGTGTAACGCAAAGAATCACAAGTTGAGACATTGTCCATGGGCTACAAGGAAGTTTGAGGATGACTGCCTACGTTCTCAGCAATACCCATCTAGGGGTCACTAGACATGGCATAGTGCTTCACCAATATGTTAAAGGTTTTTGATTGTGATGTGTATGCCTTGATAGATCCGAGTGACATTCTTTCTTTTATTACTTTGTTTATTGTCAAAAAGCTTCATGTGTGTCCCGAATCATTTTGTGAACCCTATGAAATATCTACCCTATTGGCGAGTCTATTGTTGCTAAAATAGTCTATAGAAATTATGTTGTGTTCATGTTACATAAAGTCTTTCCTTGTTATTTTGTTGAATTAGATATGATTCTTAGGGTTGATTAGTTATGTGCATATTATGCTTTCATTGATTGTAGAACCCGTAAGGTGAAATTCCAATTCCCTAATGAGCCCATCTTTGAGTGGGAAAGTCCTGATATGGTGGTCAAGGGTGAGTTCGTTTTGGTGGTCAATGAGTTTCTTGATGTTTTTCCTGATAAGCTTCCTTGTGTTTCTCCCAAAGGAAAATATACTTTGGTATAGACCTCCTTCCCAATACACAACTCATTTCAATTTACCCCTTACCATATGGCTCCGACAAAATTGAAGGAGTTAAAGTATCAATTGAGGGATTTGTTGTTGAAGGGCTTCATTAGGCCTAGTACATCACCTTTGGGTGTATCAGTGTTATTTGTAAAGAAAAAGGATGGTTTCCTTTGAATGTGCATTGATTACTGGAAATTTAATAGGGTTACCATAAAGAACAAGTACCCTCTACCAAGGATTGATGACCTTTTTGATCAACTATAAGGGGCTAGTAAATTTTCTAAGATTGATCTTTGGTTCGTATACCAACAATTGAGAGTGATAGAGTGTGATATTCCCATGATGACCTTTCGGACTAGGTATGGGTACTTTTAATTTATGGTAATGTCTTTTTGGTTGACGAATGCATGGGCTATATTTATGGATCTCATGAATAGTGTCATTAAACCCTACCTTGATATGTATGTAGTGGTCTTTATTGATGATATATTGATATATTCTCATAATGAGGAAGATCGTGTTGAATCATTTTAGGGTGGTGTCGCAAATTTTGAGAGATGAGAGGTTGGTTACCAAATGTGAAAAGTGTGAATTTTGGTTGGAAAAGGTTGCATTTCTAGGGCATGTAGTGTAGGATGATGGCAAAGAAGGTGGTTAGAGCTTATTAAGGATTATGACATGAGTTTTCATTATTATTTCGGCGAAGCTTATGTTGTGGCTGATGCTATTTGTACAGTGTACATAGGTAGTCTAGGTCATATTGATAATGGAGGTCTTGGTGAAGGATGGTAAAGTGGAGGTTTCTCCCAAGGAGAAGATG
This sequence comes from Solanum sejunctum, assembly GCA_025642045.1. Taxonomy (NCBI): domain Eukaryota; kingdom Viridiplantae; phylum Streptophyta; class Magnoliopsida; order Solanales; family Solanaceae; genus Solanum; species Solanum sejunctum. Next base: position 82,486 of record JAOTQJ010139747.1, on the reverse strand, counting down.
GTGCCCTTAGGTACCAAAGTAGGTTGTGTGTGCCTAATGTTGATGACTGAAGGGATTTTATTTTGAAGGAGGCTCATAATTCATCCTACCCTATTCACCCCAGATCCATAAAGATGTATAGAGATTTGAGGGAGATTTATTAATGAGATGGTTTTAATTAGACTGGACTTGGTAAAGGATACCTTGGAGAAAATGAGGCTTATAAAACAAAAGGTTGAGGAGCAAAGATGTTGCATTTGTCAAGGTCCTTTAAAGGAATCAACAGTTTGAAACTGTCACTTAGGAAGCCAAGGTGGAAATGAAGAAGTGATATCCGTACCTCTTTCACACTATTAAAGACTAAGATAACAAATTAAGTCTTATCCATGAATTCAAGCCCTATGTTTCAGCCCTTAGGTCATTTTTCACGTATTCATGCTCTATGGTAACAAGTTTATGGTGATTTTTGACATTCGTGTTGAGTGTTTTTTGAAAAGTAATGTTTAAGTGTATTTGGCGCATTCATATTGGGCTAAAATCTTCATGATTACTTCTCTTATGAATGTTTATTTGGCATTCTTTGATGAATGTTCCGAGGGGCGATATTGAAAAACCCCTTAGGTGCTTCTAAATGTCCTATAATCGTAATTTCAATATATTTTCAAAATCCGTGCATAATTTTAAAAATTTGACTTTATATTCTCGATCAAGGAGAAAAATTGAGTGAGAAATGGGATAACCACAATTTTAGAGACCCGTAGCGAAAAATAAGTTTTGCTAATTTTTGATATTTAGTGGCTCTCCGCGCCCAGGGCGCGCCACTATGTAACTTGAAGTTCGTCTTGTCTGCATCGTGCCAGGGGCATGGGCTAGTGTATTATTTTTCCTTGGTTTCTCTATTTCACCTAAGGGTATTAGAGTCATAGCTGCATGCCCACTTAAATATGAAATCACCCATATTTAGCCATTTTTTTTAAATCTATAGCTCACAAAACCCTCTCTAAATTCTCTCTAAGATTCTATCAATTCTCTCACTCAAACTAAGGATTTCAAGCTCAATTTTGGAACTAAAGGACTCATTTCAGGCTCTAAGTTGACTTCAAGTTCACCTTAAGGAACTCACGGTTTAAGGTATATGGGCTGTCATCTATAGGTCCTTTCACCCATGGAGCCCAACCATCTCTTTTCATGAAAATTGCATGTTTTCAAGTTGTATTACCTATGGTTATCTTTTATTATGAAATGTGAATATAAATCATATTGTAGTTTTATCAAGTATTGATTGATTATGCATGAACTTCAATTTTATGAATTGTTATATCTATTGAGGCTATGCATGTTTTGAACTATGAAACAATGAATTATCATGAGCTTTTGTGATAGATTTCAAGGTACACTACATAAGGGTTTTACTGCATGTTGGTGGGTTGATTTGAATTGAGTTTAGTCATCTTGTTTCACTCTTGAATTGCATATTTTTGAAAAAGTATCATTAACCCACTATGTTTTTGATAAAATGACATGACAAGAATTCTCAAGTTATCGATGATCTATTACATAATTGACAAGTCAAGTGACTTCATGATGATTAAGGGCTTTCAAGCGTGTATTGAATTCATGAAAAGTATCTGTGATTTTACAAGTATCAAGTTAAACCCCTTTTCAAGATTTTTACCTCTTGCGAGCCATTTCATGTCAAAGCAAGGGTTCATGTATTATTATCTACTCTCATGTTAAAGTTAGGCTCACCATTAGAATTCACACATGTTTATGTACTACAAAAGTCATTTTCTTATAAGCTATTCATGTGATGATTAAAGTATGATTATTTCAAGTAGGGGATTAGGCTTAGCAATGATTGATGGGTTGTCGGCGTGGACTATCTTCATTGGTCCATACTCCTTTCCTCAAACTATTTGCCAACATAGGATTATAATTTACCTTCACTATTCTACTAGATCCCTCTAGTGTACTTTATCATGAAATCCCTTTCGAAATGGGTTATGTTCTTGTAAGTAGTGTTACTTCATACAAAATTGGTCATGTTCCCATAAGGTGAAGTATTGTTTACCTTGGCAAGCAAATCACCTCTTTACTGATGAGGGGTAATCATTGGGATACAAACTTGTAGCTCGCTTACTCTTACTTTTGTCGGTTAAGGTCTATTCCCACATATGTATGATATATGATGCAAGTTGAATGATTTAGAAACATCTCTTATTATAAGAACTGTCAAGCATGCCATATTGAGGTTATATATATCCATTGCTCATAATTATGCATTTTGAGTATATTGGCTTATGTCTTTATTGCATTTCACCCCGCATACTTAGTATATTCAAACGTACTAATGCATATTCTATGCCTTCATTATATTACCATGTAGAGACTGGAGCTCCATTTGATCATGCTCCTCTATGTGGTTAGCTCGATACTTTGAAGAAAAGCATTGGTGAGTCCTCAAGTGTGGGGATAATATCTAAATTACTCTTGCTATGTTAAAACTTCTTTATGTTGAACACTTGTTCTTATGAGGATGAGCGTGGAAAATGTCTTGGCCCCCGATCCATACCAAGTTAGAGGTGTTGTTGGATACTATGATATGTTTATGCTATGAGATTATCTCTTTTATTGCTTTTATGATTATCAAGACTTCCCTTAGTCTCGCTTCCCTTTTTATTTTATCTTATAATGCTTAATTTGCTTCCGCGACCAAGTATGTGTAATTGATATGCTAAGAGAATTTTTTGGGTCCCTTCGGGTTCCCCATTCGCAGTATCACATCTAGGCCCTAGGCTTGAGTCATTATAGTCTTCTTTTATTTACTTAGTATAAATAGTCATATTTTAGCATTTGGAAGACTTAGACTATGTTGAAAATTGAATCCTCATATTGTAGTATTTTCTTAGTGAGTAAAATTAATGAGTAATTAGGGTGAACTCATACAATTGTTAGTTGAATTATTTGCTTGATTAATTAAAGTGTTGCCCATTTGTGGTTCTTCATTTCCTTTAATTTGTATTACTAGGGTTTTATTTGAGTTGTTGAAATCAATTGGGAGGTGAGTGGTTTAGTCCCTTATTGCCCATAATTCTAATAGTTTGAATTTAATCCATATATCCTTTTATTTTGTTCTGTTTTCTTTTCCTTTGTTGTTTGATCTTTATCAAAAGTTATAAAGTATTCCATAACTCATCTTCATGTTCATAAACCAAACTTCAAAAATTCACCCTTCAATAGAATTCAACATGAAACCTCCTTCACGGTTTGAAGAATACTCTACGAGCCATAAAATGTCTCATGGTTCCTCAAAATCAACTTCTACATATTTTGCCCAAACATTGTGCCAACCCTGGAATCCTACAAAACAAACACAAAAACACATCAAACCTACAAATATCATATTGAAAACACACAAAATTCCAAGTTTTAGGAATCAAAATTGTTGTATTTTAACAGCACATCAAACTTTATGCTACAGAGTATGCATGGACATCCTAGGGACATTTGAAAATCTCGTACTCTGATACCAAATTTATAATGATCCAAACTAGGTGCTTGTCATTACACGGCGAATGAGATACCTGATGCACCTTTCCCTAGCCATCTTTATTATCTTAAGCATTCATAGGAATTAAGTAAAAATTTTGTGAAAGATAATAAGGAAAAAAAGGGTCTGAGGATTAATTTTGATAATGAAGAAATATTAAAAAAATAGTGAAAATACTACAATCAGTTTGTTTGTCCATATGCATACCATAAACATCATAAATGGATGAGACCAGTATCAGTCAGTCTCCATCAAATAGAAAAAAAATCCACAAAAAGGGAACATAGAAAGTAAAAGCCTCAAAAAAGGCACATATAAATTGTCTTAAACAAAGAAAAGAAATAAGATATATGATAAAGTGGAGGAGTCCTAAACTAAGGGCTCACCATAATAAAGCTACTAGTATTGGACGCTAAAAACTAGCATCAAGCCGGTGGAGGAGTGTCTATCCCTAAATGGTTCAATCATGCAAGAAAAATATGCATTAATACATTTAAATGTACTATGTATGTGAGATGCAATGCATGGACAAAATTACAATTTCATCATTATTAAACATAACATATAAGTATTCATAGGATAAAGGAAACATAAGCAAGCTTAAACATGCACAAGGAATATAACTTAAGATAAATATGAGATACTGCATAAGAAAGCACATAAAGTGAAGACATAGCATAATACCATAAGCTTGTGGGAATGAACCTTAACCCATATGTAAGACCATGTCAGCTACTACATGGAATCCAACAAACTCCTTCCATATATAAAAAGCCAATGTACTACTTTCATTGGAAAAGGGGGAATCAACTTGCCAAGGTAGATATCTAATACATAGTAACTACACAATTGTATCTTTTATAAAATTTGGGCCTACGTGGATCCTATAGCCTAGCCTATAAGGCTGCTATGGTAGCGCATAGTTAGGGACATTGAGATTTAACTTCAAGAGATCATACCTCTGCTACTAGAATAAGTCCCATTCTCTAGTCCTTTTGGTGCTAAGTACATTGAATTGATCCCTTAGTGAACCCTTTTTTAGCATTGATCAATTTATTGGAAGCCATGTAGCCTTAATCTTTATAACTAAAGATAATTCCTTCTTACGCCTCACCATTCCATCTCTAAGCTTAAATGAGCGAAAGTAGTGGACAAAGGCCAATGTTGGGGTTATTGGTAGAAAAAGGGCATCTCTGATGTAAAAGTTAAGGAACAAAAAAAAGAAAAGAAAGGAGTGGAGTCCTTGAATAATGAGTAAAAAAATATTCAGAAAGTTGAAAATGATGAAAAGAAAAAGAATTTGTTCAAAAAGAGGACCCTCTAAAAGTGTTGAAAGACTTTTTCAAAGAGGAAACCTACGATGAAAAATCAAAAGCAAAAAGGTGTCAATTGGATAGGAAAAGAATGGAGATCAAAGGATTCATGAGCATGAAATATGTGTGTAGAGTTCAAGAAGGGATAAGGGACAATTACCCATATATTATACTACTAACCCTTAGCCTTATGTTACAGCCTGAATTAAATCCTTTGCAATCCTAGTCTGGGTGAAATAAAGTGAAATCTGATCGAGAATAAGGGAAATCCTATGGATTGAAGCTTACATGCCAATTCTCATTTGAGAGAGTAAGTGTTGAAGCGATCCTTGGAAATTGTGTCTGTATCCCTTGTGTACATCAACTTTTTTGGCGTGAGAGAAAATGGTGATGCTTTTAGATAGTGATTAGTAGCTATATGATAATTATGAGCATAGACATACTTGAGAACTCTTTAGTCACCTCTTAAGGCTTCAAAATTGCGTTAGCGGTTTATGGAAGCTTCGAGGATGGATGACAAAGGTCTAATTATATGTGTTACTCCCTAATAGCCCTGTTTGAAAGCTTTGAGTTGGACCAATTGGTGTTTTATTTGTTTGAGGGAAAGCAAATGCTTACATTTAAGATGTTGATGAGTCCATATGTTAGACTTATTTGGGGCTTAATATATAAGAAAATATTGTCGTCCATATACTATTATACTTTATATATTGATTAAAATATGTGCTTTTATGATAAGATTGAGGATAAAAGTTCGTCGGTGGAAATAATCAATGAAACAAAGATAAAAGATCAAAAATGCCAAAAATGCAGTCAGAAGCAACATCGTCAACACATTCAGTGCATCACTAAAAGGTAACTGAGATTGCTTGAAATTTTAGTAATCAAGACGCCAAGTACATGATAGAAAGGTGACACCGGTAGAAGTTTAGTGGATCCCCAAACATGATCAACAGTGAACAAAGACATCGCTAATAGTTGTAGATACTCAAGCCTTCTAGTGATACATGAGAAAAAGCAGAAATTCAGTGCATCACCAAAGCGCTCAACAATGACTGACGGTGAATTAGTGCATAAACTCTGAGTAATTTACATGGACTATAAAAGCATTTTGGCAAGGACACTGTACATGGAATTCTATTTTCAGAATTCTATAGCTTGTAATAAATGATATAGAGAGAATAGAGTTGCTGAACAAGTACAGGGTTTGGTCATTTCAAGCTTTAAGGAAAAGAAATTAAAAAGAATAGTTGGAGTAATTCAGTTTTTCTCTTGTAATACATCTTACCCATGTTCTTAGCTACATATTTCGGTGTTGTTTCTTTACTTTTGAACATATGTGGTTAAAACCCCTATATTGGGGGTATGTACATATTATGTGTTTTTGATGTCATGATCCAAGCCTAGGGCCTAGACGTGACACAACTAATGGGAAGTCCGGGGACAACCCAAATAAGAGTCTTCACATATTATATACACATCCTTGGTTACAAAAGCAAAATAAAACAATAAGAAGAGCCAATTACTTAAAAGGGAAGTGGGACTAAGGGATGTCTTTCATAATCATAAAATATAAGAGGAGTCAAGCTCATAAGAATATGCAAAAGTAGTAGTGTCCAACAACACCTCTACTTAAGAATAGAGCGGGGACCAAGACAATTCCCAAGCTCACCTTAATAATAATAAGTATCCAATATAAAAAGGAGTCTTGACATAGCATGAATAAAATAGATATTATCCTCGGAGTTGAGGACTAACCAAAGCTTTCTTCAAAAACCAACTAGCCACGTGGAGAAGGATAATCAATAGGATCTCTAGTCCTTACATGGTAATATCATGTAGGCATAGAGTTTGTGTTTTGGATGTACTAAGTATGCGGGATGCAATGTAATATGGACATAAGCCATAATATTCAAAATGCATACATATAGGCAATGGATATAGTCTCAATATGACATGTATGAGCAATGCTTGTATTAAAACATGCATGTAAAATATTTAACTTGCATAATATATCATATATATGTTGGAGGAGACCTCAACGGACATAGACCAAGAGAGCTAATACTTGGAATCCAAGGCATGACACCCTCTCGGTAATGTCAACGGGCATGACATCCCCTGGTGAAGTATGGTCTACTTGGCAAAGTAAAACAAACATGATGACATAAACAAAATGGATCCACTAGAAAAGCCCATTTAGAGAAATAACATGATCCTACGATGGCACACAATTTAGAGACTAAAAATATTATATAAGAATCCCTTGAGTCAAGCCCCCATCTTAAGCCTCAATCGGTGCAACGTCTAATCCAATAGAATACTTGAAATAATCATAAGTTTAATCATAATATGAATAACTTGTAAGAGACATGATAATATGACATGAGTAGCTCATTACATGCTTTACCTCTTCTAGTGAGCTTACTTGAACTTGAACATGGGGGTAAAATAATAATCATGCTTGATCCCTCGACTTGACATGAATAGCGGACAAGAAGATAAAATCTTGAAATAGGGATCAACGTTTCACTTGTAACATCATAGATACTTTTCATGAATTTAACATATTCTTATAAACCTATAATCATCATGAAATCACTTGACTTCTAAATCATGCATAGTTCATCAACAACTTAGAAATTCTTGTCATATAATTTTATCAAACACATGGTGGGTTCATGACACCTATTCAAAATCATGCAACTCAATAGTATAACATGAAAGATAAAATCAATTCAATTAAACCCACCAATATTGTAGTAAAATACTTAGTTTAGGTATCTTGAAATCCATCTCTAAATTCACAATAATTCATAGTTTTCATAGTTCACCTCATGCAAAATTTCAATAGATATAAATTAACTCAAAAGATGGGGTTAAAATAGATATTCATGCATAATCAATCAATTCTTGACAAAACCCAACATAATGTACATTCATGATTCATAATAAGAGATACCCATAAGTAATACAACTTGAAATCATGCAATTTTCGCAAAATGTAAAGGTTGGGCTCCATGGGTAAAAGGACCCATGCATGAAGACCCACATACCTTAAGCTTGAAATTTCTTAGAGTGAACTTGAAGCTTAGATTGAGTCTTTGAATGGGGATTTTATAAAGTGTTGGGGAGGTTTTAGAGAGGGTTTTGTGAGTTCTATAGTTGAAAAATTGGCTAAGTATGGAGGATTTCACATTTAAATAGGTAGTGCATTATTATCTTAATTTCCTTGGACGACGCCGACAAAACACAAAGCAGATCCAACACTAATCCGCGTCCAGACTGTGCCACACTTGGGGCATGGACAATCTCTAGAAATTATAAATTAGTGAAAATTATTTTTTACTATGGGTCTTCTAAAATTTGGGTTTTACCCATTTCCCACTTAATTTTTTCCTCTGATGAAGAATATGAAGTTGATTTTTTGAAATTATGCATGATTTCAGAGATATATGGAAATTGAAATTATGGGACATTCCAAAGCATATGAGGGGTGTTCACTTCATTTATTTCTAGGTCTATGATATTTTGATTGTATTGATGTTAATCTGTGTGAGTTTACACTTATTGCTAAGTTCCATCTATAATCTTGAGGTTGCAAGCTCGGGGTTTACTTTAGATCTCTAATTATTACATTAATTTAAGTAACTAGAGTGGGAAATAGATGTCTTATTAGCTAAAAATTCTTTATGGTTTCATTTGAATAACATAAAACTGGGTTTAATGGCTAATGTATTAGGAGATTTGCTATAATTTCTCAGGCCAGGCGTTCCTTGATGGATTTGCATGTTAAGTCATAATAGGTTCATGTGAAACACCATCGTTGTCATAAATGAAGTGTTGGTTACTAATAACCTAGTTTACTCATATATTTTTAACGCAATTTATCAAGTTTTTAGACCATGTGAATTAAATCTATCCCTATATTTGCATACTCCCAACATCTCTCTCAATCTATTGTTAAATTGCATCATAGAATTGTTATTAGCCAAATCTTAGTGTTTATTTACATGCAACCCCCTATTATGATGCAACAAATGCCTAGTTGAATGCATTACTTCACCTTTTACATATCCATTCTCTGTGGGATTAGACCCCAACTCTTTGTTGGGTTATTATGCTGATAATGATTGTCCCTATTTCAATAGTGAAATACGTTTGGATGTCATAACTCTCCACTTCAAGTACACATTTTTTATGTAACAATTGAAGATCTAAGCTAGATTCAAGTTTGTGTCATCAAATCATAAGTTAAGCATGAAGGTAAGTATGAATCCATAAATCAATTGAACTTAATCGAAATAATTTAGGGAGAAACCCAATTGATTTTCAAAGTGAATGATAAATTAATCATGAAAGCAAAAGATTAAATTAATAGTTATAAACAAATTCACATCTATAACTCATTAAATCTATAATGTATGAATTTCGAAGAAAGGAAAGAAAGAATGGGTGAAAGATTTATACCTTAGAAACTAACACTCTTCAATCCACTCAACCAATTGTAGAAAACTTGCTCTAAATCCTCATCCTAAAGTCAAATCCTAAGCTAAGATGTGCTTTCCTCTAAAAATTGTATGAACATTTATGAAGGTATGTCCAGAATTATGGTTATAGGGTTGGGAATGCATGTATAATCTAATTTGGGACTTAAATGGTGAATTTCCAAAAATGCCCGAATACTGGTCACTTAAACACTTTGTGTTTGTGGAGTTTTTACCGCATTAATGATCCTCATAGCCCTACCTATGCACCAGTAAAGGATCCACTACTCTACATTCACGGAGAACAATTGATGCCAAGTGCACTTTTTTCTTTGTTTTTAGCTCCTTTTTACTCTTTCACACTTCCATACTCAATCTTTCCAACAAAACTCCATCTAAAGCATATACACCTGAAAGATACACCATCCAAAGCATAAATAGCCTTAACTTATCAAACTAACAATACAAAATTATAAGAAAAAACAAATAAATGAGTGTAAATTCTACACTAGTCAAAAGGTTTTATTATGGTCGTGGGTATTTTTTATGTGCCTTAGTTGGATTCAACTATTAATGTATTAAGATTTTTGATTATGAGTTTTTCAATCTAGATGTGTCTTTGAGTGAGTCGCATATTGAGGCTGTAACAAGCTCATTTGATACGCCATCATGAACTTATCGGAGATAATGGTTACAAGCAACCTAGCCTAGCTATAAAGTTTATAGTATGTTTTGTGTGATGGATCAATTAAGATTTGATTGATTTCCATATTCCCTATCCTTGCTCCCTTTCTATATTAATCCTTATCTCATTTCCCATAGTTGTAGTTCGTTGCTTAGTCTTACCGATATTGTTAGTAATTGTAGTGTTCACTTCTTAAATTGGAATTAGTAGCTTGTAGTCCTTGATTAGTACAATTGTCCTCATATTGTTCCCCATGGGATTTGACCTTGACCCTATGTTGGGTTATGGTGATAATGATTTTCCCTATTTCTAATACTAAAGTAGGTTTGAACATCATGAAAATATATAGTTAAAGTGAAGAGTTCATGTAATGATCATGTGTTTATGTGTTGGGTACGTTAATTGGATTCAACTACCAAGTTTTTAGGAATTGAGTTGCTCAGGCTAGGCATATCTTCGAGTGTTTCACACATTGAGGCTGTAAAAAGCTCATGTGAAACACCATCATGCTCTTATCAGAGATGATGGTTACAAGCAACCTAGCCTACCTATAGAATTTATATGATGCTTTGTAGAATGGATTGATTGAGGTTTGATTTATTCCCATATTTCCTATCCTTGCTCCTATTCTTGATTAACCCTTGCCCTATTTTCCTTAGTTGTAGTTCGTAGGTCAATCTTTGCCCTGCTATTAGTAATCTCAATGTTCGCTTGTTGAATTGGAATTAGTAGCTTGTAGTTCTTGAATAGTTTAGTCGCCCTCACATTGTTCGCCATGGGGTTTGACCTCAAATATATATTAGGTTAATATGTTGATAACAATCCTCCCCATTTCCATTTGGAAAGTAGGTCTGAATATTATCAGAACTTAATCAACATATAAAACTATGTGAGGTACTACATGGAATCCAACATAACCCCATTTCTTTATATAACATGAATAGCCTAGTGGATCTATCAGCTTAGCTACAAGGGCTCCTATGGTGGTGAATAGTTAATGAGGCAAAGAGTTGCTTCAGGGGTTCCCTTGTTAGCCCCATCACAATACCTCATTCAGTGTTAACTCATCCCATCAAATCTTTGAAACATAACTTAGTCAAATTACAACACATAAAATCATAAATAGTTTGGAGTAGCTATAATTTTTTAAAAAAACTTCTTAAATATCTTTTAGGACAATCATTGACATGCTTATATGTTTGACAAATCATAACTTTAAAACTTTGCCTAAGTGTCATAATCATATCATCTAACATGCAAAACTTAGCTTTGAAAATTAGTGGTCTAACTTCTTACGTTAAAACATCATAAATCATGAGAAAATATGCTTATTTAAAACATATAAAGCAACACACGTTTCATCATTCAAAATACTCATCATTGGGGTCATTATCATTAGTTTAAATATATATAAATACTTGGTAAAACATCATAGGATGACATTGAGATCATTTAATAACATAAAATAACATGAAATCATCATTAGCATGTATGATAACTTGAAGGAACTTGAACAACAGGGAAAAAATATCATGTGGGACTTTGTGGGTGAAATGAAACCCACAAATCAAACTCACATACCTTGGTAAAGCTTAGGAAAAAGGAAATTTTTGTTTGTGAAAGAACCCCTTGAAACCCTAGCCTTCATAGCTTTTTATTAAAAAGAGAAAGAAAACCATAGAACTTTTGAAAGTGAAAAAACAAAGGATTGAGAAATAATTACTATTTTTGGGTTTGATTAGGAGCCTTAGAGCCCCCAAAACAACATGGTTTAGTATTAGATTGTCACGACCCAGAATAACATAGTAACTAAAAAATATTAAGTTAAGCAAAAACAACCACAACATTTAATCCAAATTCCTAAAACCTAGAGTCATGAGTATAAGAGCTTCTAAAGTAGTACCAATATGTAAATACAACTATCTTAAATGAAAATATAATGATAGCTGATATTGTCTAATACAAAGTCTGAAATTTAAACAACAATAAAGATCTCTCAGTGATTCATGTGACTCGAAGTCTACACAGATAAGGTCTGGATAGATGGAGTAAGCTCTACTAGAGTAAATCAACTACCCTGTAGGATGCTTAATGAGTGCTCCAGACCATGGAACTTCTGATACAACCCTGGTGGTGAGTTTCTATTGAGCATTAGGCATAGATAATCAAGCATATGCAAATGCTCATACGGGATGGTCCATCTTGGGGAAACCATTTGCAAAAGTTGCTGAATAGATGGATAAGTTGGCTATAACCCACCAGGTGTATTGTCCTATACGAGCAACCAACTAGTTACATGGATTCTCATGAGCAGAACTCTGAGCAAGCGGATATAAATGAAGAAATCTTTCAAATACTTGAACAAAAAAGAGCAAATACAGAGATACTTATGAAATAGACACAAGGCTTAAACACTCCAGGGAGTAGTCTAGGAAGCCACCACACAAAAGATGTAATTAATAAGGAAGACTGTAATAAGAGCAACTTATTCATGCTACCACACAATCAGTATAAAGGAAATGGAAATTCTAGAGTTTGAGATATGCCCACTCAGTTGGTAAAAAGGGAAATACACAAGAGGAGATGTTGAGAGAGATCAAGTTCTACATTATCAAGATAAACTATAAAGTTGATCAATATTCACTCGCAATACAATAACTTAATAGTCAGTTCAAACTCATTTCAACAAATCAAATCAGATTCAGAGTAGCGTGATGAAAGAGGTTAATTCTGGTGACTAGGACTCACCAAAAGTTGAGGAATTTTGAATACTCATAATGACTAAGTTGTGCCGAGATAATAAATCAGCCACTACTTGGGAGGCAACCCAAACATTTTTCATATTCTAGCATACTTTTTAATGTTTATTTTCAATTTTTGAATTTTGAGTTTATTTTTAGTTTGTATTTTGTTTAATATTTTTGATGTTGGGTTTGTTGCATTTAAGATGCATGTGCATTTTTTGAGGAGCATATATGTTGAGGATAATGATTTCAAGTTTTGCAGAAAATTTTATCTCATACAGTGTCTACGAGCAGGCATATGAGTTGTATTACACTTTACGACTTGTAGCCCTATCTCGTAGAGAGTTACAGTTAGCATATTAAAAGTGCTCCATCTATTATCAAACTTTACCTCTCCTAGTCCACACTATGATTAGTGAATGGGGTTCATAGAACCTAGGTCTAATTTTAAATTTTTCCTAAGTGTTAAGTGATCTACGAGACCAGGTCCTAGGAGTTATAGACCAAGCCACGACTTGTAGTCAGGGTTTTGTAGACCCGACTTAGTAATTTTAAAGCTTGAACTCTGTAAGTTATAAAAGTTGCTCAAAATTACTTTGACCCCATATCTAACTCTAATTATCAAAAAATTACCCAAATTATTTCCCCATCCCATCTTTGATCAATTTTTTGGTGTCCCTACCATATTTTCGATAAGTAATTCTTGTGCACCTAGGGTTTCTACTGACTCGTCTTCTTCTTCTCTCTCCATTTCATCTACATACTTGGTAAGTTTCTTAATTAAGCTATAACTTCTTCATTTACTTTTATTTTAAAAGTATGAGTGGAGGAATACGAATGAGTTGATGTAATGGGCATTTGATTCTTATATGAATGAGAATTGTTAATGAAATAATAGGGGTGCTATGAACTAATCAATTGTTTATGACCTAAGTCAAACGCTATTTGTTTTAAATTGTAGATGAATGCCCATGATTAATATGTCCCTTGTTTGAGTGATTTGTTGAAATTTGTTCATGAATGATTTTTGAGTATCAATTGCATAGGGGCATGATTGTGTTTGGGTTCTTTTGATGTAGTTGAAATCATGGGTTGATTACTTCTTGTTATGCTTATATAACTATTCCCCAATAATTGTGAAAGTGATTGAGTGATTTTAGTGTGTTATTTGGGGGTGGTGATATATGTGTAAGTTTGTATGAGTTGGGGTAGAATGAATGATTGCGTATTAATTGCTAAATTCTTTTTCTGTGGTGTAAATTTTTCTTGAAATTATGTTTGGGGTCTGGATCATATGTTTGAAATGTGAGTGCTTGCATGACTTGCTTCGATGCTAATAGGTTTATATTAAATTGTTCGTAGGCTTCGTCTGATGAGTTGAGTTATTATAGCTACCTATGGTTTCTTATTTACGGGAGTCTTTTACAACTCGTAGATGAGTCTATGAGTCATAATTACCTCTTATGGGAAGTTATGGTGATTTAAATATCTTGTGTACTCATCATAGGAGACCATCTAAAAGTCATAGATCCCTCTATGATTTGTTGATAGGTCTCGTGGACTTATTCCATGTTAAATTTGCTCCACGGAACTATATACAAAACCTGTGTACAAACCATAACCCAAGTTATGAGTTGTTAGTGGGACTCATATAATGTTCCAGGGTTCATTTTTATTATGCACTTTTGGTTTATAGGATTGCAGTATGACTCATTGTTCCAACTGCAAGTTGTGCCTATGCTTTCGTATCACATATCTGCAACTGATCGAAGTATATTTCCTTGTTTTTCTTGTTTTTGTTTTGTTGATTTTTGGGGTTTATGGTTGTTTATTTGTTGTTTATTTTTGAGGTACTGTGGCACATAAAGGAAAATGCTCATAAATTGAGGCATTTCGGAGACAACTCCTTGATGAGCCTACAGATGAGGTGTGTTCAGGTAATGAGCAGAACCAGTTGAGTGGGTCAATGGAGGATTATAACACCTAGCCTGATCTAACTTCACCTCAACCATAAATAAGAGTTACTATAAGAGCTAGGTAACCCAACCTAGTGGTGATAGTCCTACCCAATTTGAAGGGAAAGCCAATGATGAGAGTGATGATGGTTCACCCTAGATAACTCCTTCAATCATGAAGTCTAGTTCAGACGATGGCCACAATGATAGAGGAGACGCCCAGTCCTTTGTTGCTCCATCAGCTTCTCAAGCACTAAATCCTACTCATAGGTCAGGTGTCGAGGGTTTGGAGACCATATATAATGAGGGTCTACAGCCAAAGTGTAAAGGCAAGACTGCACGGTCGATTTGCGAGGAGCCCCGAGTGATTACTAATAGATTAAGCCATGTCTAAGGACTTAAGGATATAATGACATAGCATGGGCTCATGTGGTTGACTAATAAGCACGAACATTGTGCTTGGGCCATGGTTTGAGAGTTTTATGTAGCTTATATAGCTACCATTCTTTGTGACCTCCCCAAAGTGAAGAAACCTCTCAAGCAACCGAGATTGAGAGAGGTTCTACTAAGAGGACGGCGAGTCACTATTTCAGAGAAGATGATCCACTGAGTGTTTTTTTGTCCCAAGTACCAAGTTCCAGAGTCGACAAGCAAGTTGGATAATAGATTGGGACAAGTTAGGACAATATTAATTGAAAAGGATTCAGTATAGAGGATAAAATTGTTGACATGGGTTGCCGACCATATTGCTGAGAGTGGTCCAGAGCCTGCCTGGGTCATTGCATATATTGTCCCCACTTTGAAGGCTTCCCTCTCCTTCCTCACTAAATTTTGGTGGGCGAATGCCAGATCTAACATCTGGCCCATACTAACAAATAATGCACTTACATCGGAGTGAGTGGTTTTGGTGGCCAACACTCTGGCTGTTATGGTATTGATTGGGCATGGCTCAATGTGTAGTACATTTATGAGTCGGCGCTCAATAGGGCCACTTATATGTCATTCTCGATTTTGATCAACAAACTTTTGCATTGAGTCCTGGTACAGATATTGTATCATCAAGACTAGATGGTAGAGGCCCTACGCACTCTCGATCCCAGCCTGATTAAGGCTGATGAGAACGTCGTGGCACTGCAGAGGACACAACCTCCTCCTATGCTTGATACATTTGCTCTAGAGCCACCACGGGAGGGTTCGATGGCTGCCACAACTACCCTCCAATTGCTACTACTTAGGAGAGACACCAACAATCAAAGACAATTCATATTGACAAGGGCCTCACTTTAACTGCTCCTACACTAGAGGTTTCTACATCACAAGTTTCAAATCCGAGTATGGTTCATGTATCCATGATTTCTATTCAGGCTATGGCATAGAGTTTATCATGGACCAAGGCTTGGTTATCTCGGCTCATGTCGTGACTTAGGCCATGGGTCCAATAGATGGTTGCGAACTCAAAGGTACGATATAAGGCATACACCATTTGTATAGTTTAGGAGCGTATTGGTACGGTGGATGCCTGCATTGACGCTTTTGAGTACTTGGTAAAGGCTAGTCGAGTCTCGACTACTAAACCTATCAGCCGTACATGATGTTATTGCAAAAGTTATGATTGACATTACTTCTTTATTAGAGGTACCAGTTAAAGTTCCAGAGGATCCACTTTTGGAGAAACTATTTGATCTTTTCACTTCAGATAATCATACACAACCTTCCCACCGCAAGAGACCCCTTATTTAGGATGATGATATTAAGGAGAGGCATGTGCGTCAGAAAACCTCTGAGATTTATGAGAAAGAAGTAGAAGATGAGCTTGGGCGAGTCTTGAGGATGTCAAGAGAAGCTGAAGAGTGGAGATAAGCTCAAGATCCTGATAGATTGATGGGTATTGGTTCATCCAGTACGACTGCTTTGCAGACTACCATAAAGGAGTAAGATGGTTAGAAGCAACCCGATACAGGTGCTTAGGCACATAGATATGTTTGATTTTGGCCATTTGTACTTATTTTGATTTTGATATTGTATATTGAGGACAACGTATAGATTTTTCGATGGGGTGTGGGTAGTTATGGACTAGGGTAAGTCTGAGCATCTTGTGGTCCATAACTACGCTATATTTTGATCATGAGGTTTTCTTGACTATGTTTGTTTTCATTGTGGATATTTAATATTTTGTTGAGCTGGCATGTTTAGGATGTCTTAGATTATATTTGTAGTATATCATAGTTGAAATTATGGCATGTACCTTATTTTTGATATTTTATGAAATATTTTGAAAATTGGCGCCCATCAAAATTTTTGAGTAGTTGTTATATTGCAACTGTGCATTATAGAATGATTTGGCAATATTTGTTCTGATTAAGTAAGGGCAATTTGATACATGAAGCATGATCTATGAGTATTTTTGGCTATATATGCAATGCCATGTGTGTGTGAGCTAATGTTGTTATATTCTTGCATTGTATGCTGATTCAGAACTTACCCTGGTACTCTAAGTTGGGCTGGAGGTTATATGGACTTGGAAGTAATCTTAGATCCTTCTTCTTTGAATTAGTCCACTTTTATGTAAAATGACTAGCCAAATGAGAAATTCATCTGTTGTTCCAAAGACTTGAGCCTTACATGTACCATTTGATTCTTAACACCTGATGTGCCTAACCTTGTTTACTGAAATACCTTGAAATTAGACGTGATCTATCCTTGAGCATTGTGAATATTGATTTAGGAAAAAAACCTAAGTTGTGGGTGGCTACCAAAATTGGTCATGGTTTGGGGACTGGATATTGTGCACTTAGATATTGTCTAAAAACCTAAGTTGAGGGTGGCCAGTGTAAGGGTAAAATAGAAAAAATGAGATGATGAGTTAGGAATGTGAATAAAGAAAAGTAAACCATGCACTAGGTGAAATAAAGGGTAAAAGATGCCTTAGATTGAGTTGAAGAAGCAAAATGATGTGTGAAAATGAGAAAAAGGCTGAAAATAAGAAGAAAATACTTAGAAAAGCTTGTATATGAAGAAGAAAGGGAGAATAATGTTGAAATGATTGAGTTGGTAACGTGAAAGTATTGAAAAGCATGGTTCAAGGTTGGCCTTTAGTCACTAATTATACAAGATGCCATACCAAAGCCCCATGAGCCTACGTTACAAGCTTATAAAGTCGTAAAGTGATCTTAGCCCGAGCAGTCAAAAGTCCGAGTTATGAGTATACGGCCATGCCTATGATATTGATCATCATGAATGAATGTCATTTGTAAGAGTGAGTGTGCTTGCATAGTCCCATTGTTAAATTCTAAAATCTTTATTGAGTATTAAAAGAGATTTCATTCATGTAAGGGCATTTGCATAGCATTGTCGACATTTACTTGTTCAGTGATTATGGATTATTGATGATCCTTTTAGTGTTATAGTTGTGTTGTCAAGTACATCCGTATGATTTGGTTTGCTAAATAGCTATATGATCTTGTTCTGAAAAAGCTGATATGGGCACCATAAGTTGGATTTGAGTATGGTATATGCCATTGGGTTGATTTCTATATATTGCTTTATTATAAATATAAATTGAGTCGTCACTTGAGGACAAGAAACAATGCTAAATTGAGGTTGTTGATGTGCTATAAAAATATAACACATTTGATCCCTAAAACAAAGCATGTGTGTTCTCAATGCGATTTTTATGGTTCTATGTGTTTTTGTGTTTGTTGTATAGGAAAATTAGGTTGGCACAATTTTGAGAAAAGTTGCAAGTTTTGCTGATTTTTGAAGACATACGAGACCCTCTATGAGTCATACCTCAGTTTAAGAGTCTGATTCCAGTGTTGAAGAAAAATTGAAGTTCAGCCACATAAGACCCAGTTGCAGGTTGTAGTTCCATCTACGGGTCATAATGGGACGTTTCATAGTGATTTCTAGTGTTTATCAGATTTGGACCAAGTGATGCAAATGTAGACTAAGAGATGTCGATACGAGCCATAGATTGGACTATAACTTGAAAGCTTGATTACAACTCATAACCCTAGTTCAGAGTCGTAACTATGACTCGTATGAGGTGCTGACCAGTTTTTCTAATTTATTTAGGGACTTTTTGTAAATACTATAAATAAAACATACTAGGTCATTTAAAGGTGTTTTTGAAGTTTTTTCAGTAGAGTAGAGAAAGACATATAGAGTGCATGAAATTTTTGTAGAAATTTTTAGGGTTTTCCTTTGGAGATGACATTTTGGAGAAGAGATTCACTTGTGGATTAAATTAAACTTTCAATCTTGTGATTCTCAATATACATTGTATTTTCTTATTCTTCAATCTTCTTGGGTATGTGATTAACCATGGTTCTCTATTTAATGTTTCTTTATTTGCCCAAGATATGAGTAGCCAAACCCATAAGTTGGGGTTGTGGGAACCATGAGAATCTAACTTAGAAAACCTAAATTAGTTGCATTTCTTAGAATGGTTATTTGCATGTATTAATCATTTCTCTTCATTTTGAATGTTTTCTAGTGGTGGCCAACATTAGAACTTCCTTAGTATTACCTTCCCGATCTAGGTGGTAATAAATAGGAAAAGAGAATGATTAACAGGATTTGATGATGTGTTCTCATCTAATCAACTGAACTCAACCAAAGAAAGGTTGACTGGGACTATGGGTAATAGTTAGTTGAGCACACCATGGCGATGGGCTAAGTGCAATAGTGAAATTTGACCATAAAGTTTGACTAAAAGGTTGGAAGAACCTAAATTACCATCTTACATCTGATATTCTAGTTGAGAATTGTAAAATCTAGGGAAGTTGAGTTAGTAAATCATGGGGAACACAATACCCCAAGTTGCTCTCTTGTATTGCTTGTCTTCCAATTTTAGTTAGTCTAGTTAATTTTACTATTGATCATTACAAACCCCTCTTTTCAGAGAATTGAGTTAGTTAAAGTTTGAATTGATTATTGGTGAACCAAGTTGCAATGGTCCTATATGCTTTGTGGGGTTTGACCCTAACCATGGTTAGGTTCATTACTTTGATGATCCCTTTTATTTCAAAAAGAGGTGTATCTTTAGCGTGATCAATTATCATGTTTGAATTTTTTCACTTGAGATAGTGTCATGATCATTAGATTGTCTTATTGAAGTTCTTGCTTGTGGGGATTGATTATTACTTTGGGCTATAGGTGAAGTCTGAGTAACCCTTAAACTCTTTTAAGTGAAGTAAACACGCCTAGATGATAGATTGGGTGATGTCATTCTTAAGGGTAAGTCATGCCTAATTGAGTATGTAGCCATGGAAATGATGTGATTCTGATAATCAATTGTTGAGCATGCATTGATGTTTTTCGGTGGGTTAGTGGGTGATTTTCACGCATGTTATCTATGGAAAAATTATTGAATTTTGAGTAAATAGATGAAGGGACATGTAAATCACCTATGGCGATGGCCATTTTGACAACCTAAGTGAACTCTGCGATGCACCAAATTGTCACATGCACTACCTTAATTGACTAATCTTCATAGGGGATTTTTGTAAATTTTGGCAATAACCCTTTTTCATCTTCGAAACAATTTTGCATAACGTTGAATGTGCATGAGTATTACAAAAAGTTCTAGTAGCCTAAAGTATGTAAAATCTATAAAAAGACAATAGTATTTTTTACTGTAGAATCAATTCGGTGCAACTCCGACTATGTATAGCGGTCAAATAGTCCTACGTACCTGAATGTATCTCTTATGGTCAAATTTTGCACCTGATTGCTTTATAATGGCCTCTTACAAGATGTTTGGAGTTTATTATTGTGGAAGAGTGGGAAGACCTAAGGATCAAGTCATTCAAGTTAATATAGGACATCTAGGGGAGTCGTTATAACTACTGAAAGAACTAAACGAAGGTCTCAGTGACCCCCAAAAGAGGTGCATGGTACGAGTAAAAGGAAAATAGTCAAGCATCGAGAAACCAATAATGATTAGGAGGAACCACTCAATGTAACCTAGACTAATTGATAAGAGGAAGAACAAAGATCTAGACCTTCTAAGAAGCGTAGTTTAGAGCCAAGCCGAAAAATATACCGGAATGAGGCCAGGTTTAAAGCAACTCATGATCCTTTTCTCCAAACATCCCAAAGGATCTAAGAAATAACAGCCCCATGATAGTTCAATAGACTCAGGGCAGAGGGAAAGCAAACAATCCTAGAGGAGAAATAAGTGTCTACTATGGAGTGATTGGCAAACATTCAGAGGTTTGGGAGACTCTCAAGTTCCATAGCTTCCAAACGTTCACTAATCCTCGGGATCCATATGTACCCACCTTGGTCCGTGAATTTTATGAGGCCTATTACAAGTCCATTCCAAAGAACAAAAGCAGGTGAAGTCGAAGATCAAAGCCCATCATGCTACTAAGATTGGGGATGTATAAGTCCCATGTACTCAGACTGATGAAACGCCCCAAAAAGCCCCAAAAATGTGCTTCAAAAATGACTATAATCGTTACTTTCATATATCTCAAAATTGATGCGTGATATCGAAAATCCAACTTATATTCAGGATCAGGGAGAAAAATTGAATGTAACATCGGTATAATCCCAATTTTAGAGGACCCACAACAAAAAATAATTTTCACAAAAATTCAAATTCTAGTAGTCATTCGCATCCTGGGCGCGACGCGCTAGGGGCGCGGATCAATGTTGGGTTGCTTGTGCAATGGGTTCGCATAATACACCTGACGAGGACAAGCATATTATTTTCCTTGGTTTTTTATTTTGGCCAAAGGTCCTTGAGATAATAGCCCCACACCCACTTATTCGTGAAAACACCTATATTTTGCCATTTTTCAACTCTATATCACTCAAGACACTCTCAAAACTCTCGCTAATACTTAATCAAATATTTCATCCAAATTCAAGTGTCCCAAGTTCAATTCCTAAGCTCAAGAAATTTATTCAAGCTTTAAGTCTCCTTCAAGTCTACATCAAGAAAACCCAAGTTTAAGATATGTGGGTTTCATCCATTGGGTCCTTTCACCCATGGAACCTAACTCTTTACTTTTTTAATGAAAATTGCATGTTTCCAAGGTATATCATCCATGGGTATCTTTTATAAAAGATTTTGATTACAAATTATGTTGGAGTTTTATGAAATGTTGATTGAATATGCATGTTTGTTTATTTAAAACTTATAGAATGAATTCGCTTTTTCTACTGAGACTATGCATGTTTTAAGATATGAAACTATGATCTATTGTTAGATTTGATAATGGGTTTCATGGTATCTTACATGAGGGTTTTACTATATGTTGGTGGGTGTATTTATATCAAACATTCTTATATGATTTTCACTATTGAATTGCATGATTTTGATTAGCATTACATACCCACCAAGTATTTGATAAAATGTCTTGACAAGGATTCTCAAGTTATTGATGGTCTATTACCTGGTTTATTTATCAAGTGACCTTAGGAAGATTAAGATATTATATATATGCATTTAATTCATGAAAATTATTTATAGTGTTACAAGTCAACCACACCTTGTTGGGGGGTGCCATGCCTGTACTACCATGTTGAGGGGTTGATACCTTGACCACCTTGTAGGGGAGTACTATGCTTGTACTACCATGTTGATGGGTAGATACCTTGACCACCTTGCCGGGTGTGACATTTCCCATACTACCATATTGAGGGCTAGATACATTGACTACCTTGTCGAGGGGTGCCATGCCCGTACTACCATATTGAGGAACAAATATCTCGACTACCTTACCGAGGGGTGACATGCCACATATTCTAAGTAATGGCTTCTTAGTCTATTATTATATCTCTTCCCATACATAAAATCTATTTTTTGCAAGTTATATGATTTACCAGCATGTTTTACTTCAAACATTGATCATCCATGCCATATTGATATTACACTTATCCATTGCTTATGACTATGCATTTTGACTATATTGCCTTATGTCTTATTGTATTACATCCTACATATTTAGTATATTAAAATGTACTAATGCATACTTTATGCCTATAGAATGTTACCATGTAGGGACCAAAACACCTCTCGATGATCCTCCACGTGGCAAGGTCAATGCTTTGGAAGATAAGCTTTGATGAGTCCTCAAGTCTAAGGACACTAGCTATGTTAGTCTTACTATTTGATGCTTATTTTTGCTGATCAATTGATACTGTGAGGGTGAGCCCAAAAAGTGTCTTGGCCCTCACCCCAATCTACGATACATGTGTTGTTGGAATAATAGATCCACTTATGCTTTGAGCTTTAACTATTTTATGCTGTATAAATATCAAGACTTCCTTCAGTCCCTTTTCCCTTATTTATGTCTCATGTTGTTGTTCATTTTGCTTCCGCGACCAAGGATGTATGAATGATATGCTAAGAGGCTTATTTGGGCTTCCTTTTGGTTCCCCATTCGCTGTGTCACATCTAGTCCCTAGTCTTAGGTTGTGACAAACTTGGTATCAAAGCACTAGGTTGTTAGTATTCCTTGGAATCCACCACACCGCATCGATTAGTATCTTGTTCATGGTTATGAGGTGCACCATAACTATTAGTAAAGGCCTATGAGGCATTTTAGAAAATGTTCCCTATCTTCATGATCTTTGTCATGCTATAAAAGTTAAGGTGAGGTTTCCCTCTAACGAAAGTTCTTTGATATTTTAGATCATAGCTATTCAAAAAGGAAGTCTAAGGAGGGCCCGTTCACCTGAGGAGCAACTAACCCCTCCCGCTCCTCTAGCTCCTAAGAAGGGTAAGTGGCCCATGATGAGTTCCAAGATGCTATCAACATGTTGGCTCAAGCTATGACCAACCAAATCAACCAATGGCCCAAGCTTCTCGTGACCCTACTGCAGCCTCAAGGGTTAGGGATTTCACTAGGATGAATCCACAAGAGATCGATGGGTCCAAGGTAGATGAGGATCACCAAGAATCCATTGATGAGGTGTATAAGGTTTTGTCCATAATTGGGATTAATTCGAAGGAAAAAGCAGAGTTGCAGGCCTACCGATGCAGAGGGGTGTCTCAAATTTGGTTCACTTAATGGAAGATGGAGAAGGGGAATAATAATGATATACCTTGGGAAGCGTCAAAGCATTATTTCTCAATTTCTCAATCAATTCATTCCTATCGATCTAAGAGAGGCTAATATTATTGAATTCTTGAACCTTAAGCAAGGTTTCATGAGTATGATGGAGTATGCCCTCAAGTTCAACCAACTCTCCAAGTATGCCCTACAATTGGTTGCCGAGCCTAAGTAAAGGAAGAATAAATTTATGTTGGGTGTGTTTGACTTAGTTAATAAGGAGTGCCATACCGCCATGCTACTAGGTGATACAGATTTGTCCCACTTTATGACACATGCCGAACAACTACATTTTGAAAATCTTAGAAAGAGAAGAAGTGGTGAGTCCAACAAGGCTCTTTTTGAAGGTAGATTCTAAAATTCCAAGGGTGGCTGGTTTCCTCAAAGCCATAATATTCAAGGCCAAGGGTCTCCCAATGCTCCTAATAGAAGGTTTTCTAATGAGAACCCAATGTGTCAAGTTGGTGGTGGTGTGGTGCATAACCCTATGTGCCAAAGGTGTGGTAGGAACCATAATGGTCTACGGTTGAAGGACTCCAATGCTTGTTATGGTTGTGGTGAAGTGTGTCATAAAGTGATTGATTGTCCTTATGCTAGAAACAAAGTTAGAAATGGTTATCCATAAGACAAAGGTACACATATAGGTCAAAAGGAGAGAGGAGTCCAACAAGGGGGTGCTCCAAGGCAAAATAGATTCTATGCTCTTCAAGAGAGACAAGAGTTAGATGAGGTGCTCGATGTTGTCACTGCTATGTTAAAGGTTTATGATTTTGATGTGTATGCATTAATAGAGGTGAGTGCTACTCTTTCTTTTGTTATTCATTTTATTTCCAAAAAGATTCATGTTAGTCCCATATTGTTATATGAGCCGTATGAAGTGTATACCACCATTGGTGAGTCCATTGTTGCTAAAATAGTCTATAGAAATTATCCCATCTTCATTTTGGATAAAATCTTGCCTTGTGATTTTATTGAATTAGATATTTCGGATTTTAATGTTATTCTTGGGATGGATTGGTTGCATGTATCTTCTGGTGATTGTAGAACCCATATGGTTAAATTCCAATTCCCTAATGAACCTGTCCTTAATTGGGAAAGTTGTGATGTATTTGTCAAGGGTAGATTCATTTCTTGCCTTAAAGCCAAAGTTGATTTCTAAGGTTCATCTCTATCATTTTGTGAGGTTTAGGGATGTTGAGTCCTTCCTGTAGGGTTGGTTCCGGTGGTCAATAAGTTTCTTGATGTCTTTCCTAATGGACTTCCTGGGTGTTCCTTGCATAAAGGAAATAGACTTTGGTATAGACCTTCTTGTCGATACTCAACCCATTTGTATTCTCCCTTACCATATGCCCCCGATGGGGTTGAAGGAGTTGAGGGGCAATTGAGGGTTTTGTTGAAGAAGGGTTTTATAAGGCCTAGTAAGTCACCTTGGCATGCACAAGTGTTATTTGTGAAGAAAAATGATGGTTCTCTAAGAATTTGCATTAAATACTGACAACTTAATAAAGTTACCATAAAGAACAAGCACCTTCTACCAAGGATTGATGATATTTTCAATCAACTTCAAGTGGCTAGTTAATTCTTTAAGATTGATCTTCAGTCCAGACATCACCAAGTGAAAGTGATGGAGCGTGACATTCCCAAGACGACCTTCTAGACTAGGTATGCACACTTTGAGTTTGTGGTTATGTCCTTTGGGTTGACTAATGCACTTACTATATTTATTGATCTTATGAATAGAATCTTCAAACCCTACCTTGACTTGTTTGTGGTAGTTTTTATTGATGATATCTTGATTTATCCCTATAGTGATGAGGAGCATTTGGATCACTCAAGTGGGGTGTTATAGATCTTGAGGGAGTAGAGGTTGTAGGTAAAATATGAGAAATGTGAGTTTTAGTTGAAAGATGTCGCTTTTCTAGGGCATGTTGTCTCGGGTGATGACATTAATGTGGATCCTAAGAAGACAGAAATGACTACAAATTGGCTTAAACCTTTGAATACATCGGACATTAGAAGTTTCTTGGGTTTGGCAGGTTATTACTGAAGGTTTATAAATGGTTTTGAAACAACCCCAAAAAGTGCCCGAAAATGTGCCACGGAAGTGCCCATAATCATAGTTTCCATATATCTTAAAATCTATACGTAATATCAAAAATCCATCTTCATATTCATGATTAGAGGGAAAACTTGAGTGGTGAATGGGTCTTACCCTAATTTTAAAGCAATCGTATCAAAATTTTGTTTTCCAAAATTTATAATTTCCAAAGATGATCCGTGCTCCTGGCGCAATGCGACCAGGGCACTGATCCATGTTATTTTTGCTAATTGTTGGTTGTTCAATCCAAGGCTTTTGTGTCTTGGGCGTAAGCCTCCCCATGCATAAAAACGCCCATACTTAGTCATTTTTCAACCTCATATCATACAAGTCATTCCCTCAAACCTTCTCAAATACTTAGACAAATATTTTACACAAAATCAAAGGGACCAAACTCATTCTGAATCTTAAGTAATTCACTCAAGCTTGAAGTTCTTAGTCAAATCTTCATCAAGCTATTATCAAAATTTGAGGTATGTGGGTTTCAACCATTGAGTCCTTTCACCCATGGTGGCCCAAGCTTCCTTTTTACATAAATTGTATGTTTCTAGGTTGATTTATTTATGGGTCTTACTTATTATGAATTTGTCTATGAACTATGTTGGAGTTTCATAAAAGTCTGACCATTTAAGCACATTTTGATCTATGAATCTGTGATCTATTTTGAGAATCAATGAAGGGTTTTAATGTATATTGCATGAGTGTATTACCAAGTGTTTGTGGGTTGTTTGCTTCAAGTTTTCTTGCATGATTTCCCTCATGACTTGCATGGTTTTATACTAGCGTTACCCACCCACCAAGTGTTTGATAAAATGTCTAGTTAAGGTTTCTCGAGTTGTTGAAGGCCTAGTACATGGTATATGAGTTAACTGACTTTATAATGATGAAAGGAGGGTATATACGAGTTGTTATAATGGAATATATCTATATTGTTGCAAGTGACCATACCAAAAATAAGGGATATGTACCTCATCCACCTTTTGAGGTGGTGGCATTCCCGTACCACCATAGATAAGGGGTATATACCTTGTCTAACTTATCGGGTGGTGGCAATCCCATACTACCATAGATAAGGGGTATGTACGTAGTCCACCTTGTCGATTGGTGCCAATCCCATACTACCATAGATGAGGAGTATGTACTTCATCAACTTTGTCGGGTGATGGTAATCTCGTACTACCATAGATAAGGGGTACGTACCTAATCCACCTTCCAAGTGGGTGGCATGCCTTGGATTCCAAGTAATAAGTTGCTAGGTCTCTATCTAGATATGTAATATGTTCTATATAAGCATGTTTTACTTTCTACATAATCATGTTTTACTTCAAGCATTTTTCTTGCATGCCATATTGTTAATGTACTATCTCTTGCATAAGATTATCCATTTCAATTATATGGCCTATCTCTTTTTGCATTGGATCCTGCACACCTAGTACATTCAAATGTACTAACGTATACTCTATGCCTACATGATGTTACCATGTAGGAACTGGAGATCCACTTGATCATGTTCCTCTATGTGGCTAGTACTATCTTCTAAAAGCAAGTTCGGTGTGTCCTCAACTTTGAGGACAATATCATTTGATCTTATCTTATGCAAAGACTGTCTTTATCTTATTGTATGGCTTTAACTATGAGGGTGAGCTTGGAAACTTGGCTTACCCCCCTCTCTATTCTAATATTAGAGGTGTTGTTGGACAAGTTATGTAATGATGCTGTGAGCTTTGACTCTCTTCACTCTTGCATGTTTTAATGCTATGAAAGACTCCCTTAGTCTGTTAGACCTTATTTCTATTCTTTTGTTGTTGTTTAATTGCCTCAGTGACAAAGGATGTGTAATGATATGTTAAGAGCCTTGTTTGAGGTCCCTTTGGGTTCCCTATTCTCCATGTCACGTCTAGACCCTAGGCTTGGGTCGTAACAAACTAGGTATCTGAGCACTAGGTGGTTAATGATCATCGGTATCCAATAGACCATATTTATTAGAGTCTTGTTCATGGTTGTGATGTACACCACAACTATGAGAAAGAGGCTATGAGGCATTTTAGGAAATGTTTTCATTCTTCGTACTCTATGCTGGGCTATAGAAGTAAAATAAGGTTTTCCCCCTAACGAATGTACTTTTCTAATTTGAGATCATGTCTAACAAAATTAGAAGAAGAGCCTATACACCCGAAGTACAACCAACTCATAGAGAGCTCCAGAATGCTCTCGCCATTTTAGCTCAAGCCATGACCAATTAAATCAAGCAAGGGGCCCAAGCCCCTCATTCTCCTACTTTAGCATCTAGAGTAAGGTATTTCATCAGGATGAACCCACTAGAGCTCAATGGTTCTAAAGTGGATGATGACCCTAAAGAATTTATTGATGAGGTGTAAAAAGGGTTAGGTATCATGGGTGACTGGTCAAAGGAGAAGCCGTATTCAAGGGGGTGACTGAAATATGGGATATTCAATGGAAGTAAAAGAAGGGGATCAAACATGTGATATTTTTGGAGGAGTTTAAGGTGACTTTTCTCAACTAGTTCTTCCTTCTTGAGCTATGGCAGGGTAAAATAATAAAGTTCATGAAATGAAGCAAGGGTCGATAAGTGTGAGGGAGTATGCCCTAAAGTTCAACCAACTCTTGAAATATGCTCCACAATTGGTGATAGAGCCAAGGTCTAGGATGAATAAGGTTGTGATGGGTGTATCCAATTTGGTGAATGAAGAATGTCATGCCACCATGTTGATAAATGACATGTACTTCCCTCCTTATGACTTCTACCAAACCATCGAAGGGGAGAAGTTGAGAAAGAAATGGGATAAAAAGGCCAAGAGGGCCTATTTGGATGGTAAGTTCCAAACTTTCAATGGAGGTAGATTTCATCAAGTCCAAGGGTCTTCTCATGCTCCCAATAGAAGGTCTGCCAATGACTACCCAAGGGCCCAAGGTGATAGTGATGTGGTGCATAATACTATATATCCAGAATATGGTAAGGGTCATAGTGGCCCATGCTTGAGGGATACCAATGCTTATTTTTGTTATGGGGAAGTAGGCCATAAGATGATTGATTGTCCATATAATCGCAATAAGGGTAAAGATATTCGTCTTTAATACCGGGGTTAAAATGTGGTTCCTTTGGAGAGAGGAGGCCATCAAGGTGCTCCCCAAAGGCATAATTGATTCTATGCTCTTCAAGGGAGGATAGGGGTAGAAGAGGTGCTAATGTCATCACCGATATGTTAAAACTCTTTCATTTTTATGTGTATGCATTGATAGACCCAGGTGCCACTCTTTCTTTTGTTATACATTTTGTTGCCAAAAATTTTCATGTTGAACCTGAATTGTTGTGTTTATCTTATGAGGTGTCTACTCCTGTTAGTGCATCTATTGTTGCTAGAAAGATCTATAAGAATTGTTCTATTTTCATTGTGCCTAACATTTTGTCTTGTGATCTTGTTGAGTTGGATATGGTGGATTTTGATATCATTCTTGGGATTGATTTGTTGCATACATATTATGTCTCTATTGATTATAGAACCCATAGGGTCAAATTACAATTCCCAATTGAACCTGTGCTTGAGTGGGAGAGAGAGTCCTTATGTGGTGGTCAAGGGTAGGTTTATCTCTTGCATTAAAGCCAAAAAATTAATCTCTAACAGGTGTCTCTATCATTTTGTGAGGGTTAGGGATGTTGAGTCTAAAGTCCTTCCTATGCAGTTCGTTCTGGTTGTAAATGAGGTTCTTAATGTCTTTCTTGGTGACCTTCATGGTGTTCCTACCAATAGTGAAATAGACATTGGTATAGACCTCCTTCCAGATACTCAATCCATTTCTATTCTCCCTTAACATATGGCCTAGGCGGAGTTAAAGGAGTTGAAGGTACAACTGAGGGATTTGTTGGAAAAGGGTTTTATTAGGCCTAGCCAATCACATTTGGATACATCGGTGTTGTTTTTGAAGAAGAAAGATAGTTCTCTCAGAATGTGTATTGATTACGGCAACTTAATAGAGTCACCATCAAGAATAAGTACCCTCTACCAAGGAGTCATGACCTTTTTTACCAACTTCAGGGGCCTAGCGACTTCTCTAATATTGATCTTCGATCCGGGTATCATCAAGTGAAAGTGAGGGAGTGTGATATTCCTAAAATATCCTTCTAGACTAGGTATGGGCATTATGAATTTATGGTTATGATTTTTCAGTTGACCAATGCACGTGCTATCTTTATGGATCATATGAATAGGCTCTTTAAACCCTATCATAATTTGTTTGTGGTGGTTTTCATTGATGATATTTTTATCTATTCTCATAGTGAGGAGGAGCATGTGAGTCATTTAAGGGTGGTCTTACAAAATTGTGGGAAGAGAAGTTTTATGCCAAATATGAGAAGTGTGAGTTTTGGTTGTAAGAGGTTACCTTTCTAAGTCATGTGGTGTCGGGGGATGGTATTAAGGTGGATCCTTAAAAGATGAAAGTGATTAGAAATCGACCTAGACTATTGACTCCATGGGAGATTAGAAGTTTCTTGGGCTTAGCGGGTTACTACCTGAGATTTGTTAATGGGTTCTCTTCTATTGCTTCTCCTTTGACTATGTTGACTCAAAAGCAGGCTAAATTTGTATAGATTGATGAGTGTGAAAAGAGTTTCCAATCTTTGAAGGATAAGCTTTTCTTCGCTCATATCTTATCACTATTGGATAGGTTAGAAGGGTTTGTTGTGTATTTTAATGCCTCGAGAATTGGTTTGGGTTGCATTTTGATGCAAATTGTAAGGTTATAACCTATGCTTCTATACAACTCAAAGTTCATGAAAAGAATTATCCTGCTCATGATCTTGAATTGGCCATCGTGGTATTTGCTTTGAATATATGGCATTATTATTTGTATGGGGTGTATGTTGATGTGTTTACCAATCATAAGAGTCTCCAATATGTATTCACTCAAAAAGATCTTAACTTGAGGCAACAAAGGTGGTTGGAGCTTCTCAAGGACTAAGATATTAGTGTGCATTATCACCCTAGTAAGGCTAATATTTTGGCTGATTCTTTGAGTAGTGTGTCTATGGCTTGTGTAGCTAATGTTGATGGTGGGGTCAAGGAGGTTGCTAGAGAGGTTAATTGATTGGCTAGATCAGGGATTAGATTGGAAGAGGTTGATAATGATGGTATTGTGGTTGTTAATGATTCAAAATCTACATTGATTTATGAGGTAAAAGCAAAGAATGATCTTGACCCCACCTTGTTACATTTGAAGGCCTTTGTGAGAGATGGCGAGGTGGAGGATTTGTCCTAAGGGAGAGATAGTGCCCTTAGGTACCAAGGTAGCTTGTGTGTTCCTAGTGTTGATTACTTGAGAAAGAAGATTCTTGAGGAGGCTCATAGTTCTTTGTATTCCATTCACCTTGGTTCTACAAAGATGTATAGAGATTTGAGGGAAGTGTATTGGTGTGGTGGTATGAAGAGGGATAATGTTAACTTGGTATCCAATTGCCATAATTTCCAAGAAGTCAAAGCCGAGCATTAAAGTCCTGGTGGCCTAACCTAAGATATAGAGCTTCTTACTTGGAAGTGAGAGGAAATTAACATGGTTTTTGTGGTTTGACAGCCTAAAACTAGAAAGGGTTTTGATTCAATTTAGGTTGTGGTTGATAGAATGACAAAGTCGAGGTCATTTCCTACCGGTTAAGACTACTTATGGTGCCAAAGATTATGCTAAGTTATACATTCATGAATTGGTTAGATTACATGGGGTTCCCTTGTATATCATATTGGATCATGATGCTCAATTCACTTCACACTTTTGGGGTCCTTCCAAAGAGGTCTTGGTACCAAGATAAATCTTAGTACGACCTTTCACTCTAAAACACTTTTGAGGTCCTTCCAAAGAGGTCTTGGTACCAAGGTCTTGGTATCCAAACTCTTGAGGATATGCTTAGGCCTTGTGTATTGGAGTTTAAGGGTAGTTGGGTTGATCATCTTCCACTCATTTAGTTTGCTTACAATAATAGCTATCATTCTAGCTAAAGAACTAATTCAAGTACCCTATGTGATTTCAAGTCTTATGTATCATCTTGTATGTCATTACATGTATTCATGTTTATGTTTATAAGTTCATAGTGATTTTGAAACTTATGTTGAGATTTTGAAATGATCTTTAATTGCATTGTTGCATTCTTTTTGGGGCTGATCTATTCATGGTTATCCTTATTATTATACTTTTCCTTGACATTCGAGGGTGAATGTTCCCAAGGGGGAGATACTGACACGAAAATGTGCCTCGGAAGTGCCCATAATAGTAATTTTCATATATCTCAAAATCTATGCATGATATTGAAAATCCAACTTCATATTCGTGAAATTGAGTGGGAAATGGATCTAACCACGATTTTGGAGCAACCGTATCACAATTATATTTTCTAAAATTTGTAATTTCTGAAGACGATCTGCGCCCCGGCGCGACATGGCCAGGGCGTGGGTCAATGTTATTTTTGCCCGTCTATGGTTGTTCGATCCAAGGCCTTTGGGTCTTGGGGCTAAGACTCCCCATGCGTAAAAACTCCTACACTTAGTAATTCAACGTCATATCATACAACACATTCCCCAAAACCTTCTCAAACACTTAGAGAAATACTTCACTCAAAATCAAGGGTCCCAAAGTCATTCTAGATCTTAAGGAATTCACTCAATCTTGAAGTTCTCAGTCAAATCTTCATTAAGGAATTCTCCAAAGTTGAGGTATGTGGGTTTCAATCATTAGGTCCTTTTACCCATGGTGCCCAACCTTCCTTTTTACCTAAATAATATGATTCTAAATTAATTTATTTATGGGTCTTACTTATTATGAGTTGGACTATGAATAATATTGGGATTTTATAAAAGTGTGACCGTTTAAGCATGTTTTGAGCTATGAATCTTTGATCTAGTTTGAGAATCTCTGAAGGGTTTCAATGTATATTGCATGAGGATATCAACAAGTGTTGGAGGATTGATTTTCTTCAAGTTTTCTTGCATGATTTCACTCTTGAATTTTATAGTTTTGTACTAGCATTACCCACCGCTAAGTGTTTGATTAAATTCTACTTAAGGTTTCTCAAGTTGTTGAGCCCTAATGCATGCTATATGAGTTAAGTTAGCTTATGATGATGAAAAAAGTGTATATAAGAGTTGTTATCATGGATAGTATCTTTAATGTTGCAAGTGACCATATAATAGATGAGGGGTATGTACCTCATCCATGTTGTCGGGTGGTGGCAATCCCATATTATCATAGATGAAGGGTATGTACCTTATCCACCTTATTGAGTGGTGCCACTAAAGATAAGAGGAATGTACCTCATCTACTTTGTCGGGTGGTGGTAGTCCCGTACTACTATAGATGAGTGGTATGTACCTAATCCACCTTCTAAGCTAGTGGCATACCTTGGATTCCATGCACTAAGTTGCTTGGTCTATGATGATGGTCTCTTTGTGTACATGTAATATGTTCTATATAAGCACGTTTTACTTCAAGTATTGTTCATGCATGCCATGTTTCTAATATACTGTCTCTTGCTTATGATTATGTATTTCAATTATGTAGCCAATCTCTTGTACATTGCACCCTACATACTTTGTACATTCAAATGTACTTACGCATACTCTATGCCTACATGATGTTACTATTTAGGAACCGGAGATCCACTTGATCATCTTCCTCCACGTGGCTAGTACTATCTTCTCAAAGCAAGTTTGATGGGTCCTCAACTTCGAGAACAATGTCTTATGATCTTATGTTATACAATGACTCTCTTCATCTTATTGTATGCCTTTGATTATGAGGGTGAGCCCAGAACCTTGTCTTGGGCTACGCTCAATTCTAAGTTTAGAGGTATTGTTGGATAAGTTATGTAATGATGCTATGTGCTTTGACTCTCTTCACTCTTGTATGTTTTAATGCTATAAAAGACTCCTTTAGTCTTTTTGCCTTTATTTATATTCTCATATTATTGTTTAATTTCCCTAGCAACGATGGATGTGTAATGATATGTTAAGAGGCTTATTTGGGGTTGCTTTGGGTTCCCCATTCGTCCTTTCACGTCAAGGTTGTAGGCTTGGGTTAGATAACTTTTTCTTCTGTTGCTTCTCCATGATTAAGTTGACCCAAAAGAAAGCAAAATTAGCGTGGATGGATGAGTGTGAAAGGAGTTTCCAAACTTTAAAAGATAAGCTTGTCTCCGCTCCTATCTTATTTCTAATGGAACGGTTTGTTGTATATTGTGATGCCTCAAGAATTGGTTTTGGGTATGTTTTGACACAAAGTGATAAGGTAATAGCATATGCCTCTACACAACTTAAGGTGCATGATAAGAATTATTCCATCCATGATCTTGAACTAGCGGCCATGGTATTTGCATTGAAAATTTGGCGTCACTACTTCTACGAAGTTCATGTTAATGTGTTTATTGACCATAAGAGTCTACAATATGTGTTCACCCAAAAAGATCTTAACTTGTGACAAAGAAGGGGGTTAGAGCTCATCAAAAATTATGATATGAGTGTGCATTATCACCCCCAACAAAGTTAATATTATTGTTGAATCGGTAAGTATGCTGTCTATGGGTAGTCTAGCTCATGTTGATGATGGTGGCAAAGAGGTGTCCAAAGAGGTTCATCAGTTGGCTAGATTAGGGGTTAATTACATAAGGTTGACAATGGTGGTGTAGAGGTTGTCGATCAGTCTAAATCTTCCTTGACTAAAGAGGTCAAGGAAAAACAAGATCTTGACCTTGCCTTGCTAGAGTTAAAGGCCTTGGTAAGAGATGTATGGTGGAGGTTTTCTCCCAAGGGGGAAATGGTGGCCTTAGGTTGCAAGGTAGAATGTGTGTGCCAAATGTGGATGGTTTGAAAGAATTTATCTTGAAGGAGGCCCATAATTTATCAAACACTATTCGACCCGGTTCTACAAAGATGTATATAGACTTGAGAGAAATATATTGGTGGGGCGATATGAAGAGAGACATTGCCAAGTTCATATCCCAATATCACAATTGCCAATAAGTAAAAATCGAACATCAAAGGATGGATGGCCTAGCCCAAGATATATAGATTCCTACTTGAAAGTGGGAAGAAATCAACATGGATATTATCGTTGGGTTGCCTAAGACTACGAAACATTTTGACTCTATATGGGTTGTTGTGGATAGAATAACAAAGTCGACTCATTTCTTACTGGTCAAAACTACTTATGGTGCCAAAGATTATGCAAAGTTGTACACTCATGAGTTGGTTAGATTGCATGGGGTACCCTTGTCTGTCATTTCAGATCATGGTGCTCAATTCACTTTTCACTTTTGGAGGTCCTTCAAATGAGGTCTTAGTACCAAGGTTCAACTTAGCATGACCTTTCACCCTCAAACGGATGGTCAAGACAAGAGCACAATCCAAACTCTTGAGGATATGATTAGAGCTTGTGTTTTGGAGATTAAGGGTAGTTGGAAAGAAAATCTTCCACTTATTGAATTTGCTTACAACAAATAGCTATTACTTAAGCATTGTGTGGCTCCTTTTGACGCTCTTTTTGGTAGGCGTTGTACATCCTTAGTTAGGTGGTTTGAAGTGGGGAAATATCTTTGCTAAGTTCGGATTTGGTCATTGAAGCCTTGGAGAAGGTGAGGTTGATTAGGGGGAGAATGAAAACAACCTAAAGTAGACAAAATCCCTACTTAGATACGAGGAGAAGAGATCTTGAGTTTAAGGTTGCTGATTGGGGTTACTAGAAAGTCTTACCCGTGAAGGGTGTGGTTTATTTTGGAAAGAAGGAAAAGCTAATCCCATGGTTTATGGGTCCTTATAAATTTTTTAGGAGGATTGGTATGGTTGCATATGAGTTGGAGTTGCCTATAGAGATGAATATGGTTCATCCGGTATTCCATGTGTTCATGTTGAGAAAGTGCATGGGTGACCAAGTGCTATAGTGCCCTTGGATATTGTGGGTGTTGTGGAAGATAATTTGACTTACGAGGAGGTCCTTGTGAAGATTTTGGATAGACAAATAAGGAGGTTGAGGAACAAATATGTAGCTTCCATCAATGTCTTTGGAGGAACCTACAAGTTGAAAGTTCCAAATGGGAGGCCAAGGCAGATTGAGAAACCGATATCTATATCTCTTCTATTCTACTCAAGCCTAAGGTACTAATTTAAGTCCCTTATACAAATTCATGTCTTAAGTTTCAACCTTTATTTCATTTTGCATATTCATGTTTATGTTGACAAGTTTATGGTGATAATGCTCATAATAATAATTTTCATATTTCTCAAAATCCATAAGTGATATCAAAAATCTGACTTCATATTCGTGATTAGGGGAAACATTGAGTGGGAAATAGGTATAACATTGACTCTAGAGCACACATAGCAAAAAGTAATTTTCACAAAAATTTAAATTCAAGTATCCGTCTATGCCCTAACTACAATGCGCTAGTCGGGCAGATCAATATTGGGGTTGCCTATATGATGTGTCCACTTTGCAGAGCTGAAGTGGACCAGTGTATTATTTTCCTTGGTTTTCTTTTCAGCCCAAGGGCCTTGGGTTCATATCCCCATGCCCACTTATGTGTGAAAAACTTATACTTAGCCATTTTTCAACTCTATATCACTGAAGACACTTTCAAAACCCTCTCTAATACTTAACCAAATATTTTTTTCAAATTCAAGTGTCCCATTCTTAATTATAGATCTCAAGAACTCTATTCAGGCTTCAAGTCTCCTTCAAGTCTACATCAAGAAAAACAAGTTTAAGAAATGTGGGTTTCATCCATTGGGTCCTCTTACCCATGGAGCCCAACTCTCTTTTTTATGAAAATTGCATGTTTCCAATGTGTATCTTCTATGGGTATCTTTTATAATGGATTTTGGTTACAAATTATGTAGAAGTTTGATGAAATATTGATTGAATATGCATGTTTGTCTATTTCAAACTTATACTATGAATTGGTTTTGTCTATTGAGACTATGCATGTTTTGACCTATGAAACTTCGATCTATTATGAGCTTTTATGATGGATTTCAAGGCATATTATATGAGGGTTTTAATATGTGTTTGTGGGTTAATTTACGTTGATTTTTCTCATATTATTTAACTCTTGAATTACATCATTTTGAACTAATATTACACACCCACCAAGTGTTTGATAAAATGTCTTGACAATGATTCTCAAGTTATTGATGTTCTATTACATGGTTTATAAGTCAGGTGACCTTATGAAGATTTAGGGATTGCATATGTGGATTGAATTCATGAAAATAATCTATAATGTTGCAAGTTAACCCACCTTATAGGGGGGTGCCATGCCTATACTACCATGTTGAGAGGTACATACCTTCACGACCTTGTAGAGGGGTGCCATGCCCATATAACTAACTATGTTGAGTGTTGGATACCTTGATGACTTTGTCAGGGGGTGCCATGCCCACATTACCATGTTGAGGGGTAGATACCTCGACCACCTCACTGAGGGGGTGAGATGCCATGCATTCCAAGTAGTAGTTGCTTGGTCTATGATTATGGTCTCTTCCCACACATGTAATTTATATTTGTAAATTATATGATCTACAAGCATATTTTACTTCAGACATTGATCATGCATGCCATATTCATTTTATACCTATTTGTTGCTTCTGACTATATATTTTAACTATGTTGCCTTATGTCTTGTTGCATTGTTGTCACGACCCAAGCCTAGATCCTACACGTGATAGGGAAAATAGGAACCCAAAAGAAACCCAATAAAGCCGCTTAACTTATCATTACAGAACATTGGTCGTGGAAGCATATAAAAGACATAAAACAAGCATAAAGGAGCAAAGGCGCTAAGCAGCAGCTCTGCAAAACATCAACATCAAGACAAGGAGTCATAGCTCATATCATAATTACACATCTTGTCCAACAACACCTCTAAATACATAGATAGCAAGGGGGTCAAGACAAAGTAACCGGGATTACCCTCATAATCAAAATAGAACATAATAAAATGTCTCAATACGTAGATAATAGAAATCATAGACTTAGGTCTTCGAAATGGAGGACTCACCAATAAGCTTGTAATTGCATCGACTAGCCACGTCGAGGGGGAGGATGATCAACTTGAGCACCAGTGCCTACCTGGTGATATTATGTAGGCAAGAGTATGCGTTAGTACATTTGAATATACTAAGTATGTGGGATGCCATGCAACAAGAGATAAGTTTCATAATCAAAATGCATAACAATTGGTAATAGAGATGATATAACATCATATGAATGATCAATGCATAAGTAAAACATGCTTAAGTAACCCATGCTCATATAGGATATCATATGTGTAGAGGAAACTAAGCTAAATTTCTAAAGTACGAAGCCCTTGGTAGGTTAGTGATATTTCCACCCCATCACTTAGGTGGTTGAGTACTAACCTACATCTAGGTTGGTGATAATGCTGCCCCATCACTCTGGTGAAAAAGTACAAACCCTTCCATAGGTTTACGAGTACAAATCCCTTCTAGGTTAGTGATGACGCTGACCCTTCACCAGGTGGAGAAGTACAAATACTTCACTAGTTTATTCTAGTGCTCAAACTACTCTGATTGGGCATGGTCGATTCTACACTTTATATAGGATTTATCATATGCTCTAGTACAACACTTCATATAGGAATAATCATATGCATAAGCTCATTCATCATCATAACATGATTCATATCATATCTCATGCTTTGGGCATTCATTTCCTCAAGAAACCCTAATCAGACATTTTATCAAACACCTTGGGGATGTGTATTGGGTTTAAAAGACCATGCAATTTGGAGATGAGATCATGCAAGAAAAATGCATAGTGAAACCATCAATCAACACCTTGCAACACCCCCAAGACATTCACATCAAAATGTATCATAAAATCCAACATTAGATTTAATATTTAGAGCTCAAAACATGCTAAAACAACCATACTTTCATGAACTAAAATCATTGTGCAGTAAATTTCTCAATATACAAGACCCACATGTAAAATCAACTTTAAATCATGCAATATTAGTAAAAAGTAGGCCTAGGAACCATGGGTGGAAAGACTGAATTGTTCAGGACCACACACCTTAGGTTTGGATGAACTTGGCTTAGAGTGGAGATGTAGATTTTAAGCTTGAAGAAGAACCTTGAAGGAGAAACTTAGCTTGGGATGAGGGTTTAAGACTTGAGTTTGGGGAGTGAAAATATGACTAAGTTTTTTAGTTAGTTTTAGGAAGTCTTTAAAATAATATAAGGGTGAAATATGACTAAGTATGGGTAAAAACATGTATGGGAGCTTTTATGCCTAAGACTCAAAGTCGTGGACCTAAGCTGAAAAACAGAGTTCAAAATTACATAGGGGCACATCTCTAGGGGGACACGAAAACCCCTCTGGAATTTGATTTCTTAAATTTCATAATTGCTAAATCTTTTATCTTAAATAAGGGTTAGACCCTTCTCCCCCTAGTTTTGACACCCTGAACAAGAATCCAAAGTGGAAATTTCAAAATCACAAATGGATTTTGACATATAAGGAAATAGAAATTTCAGGCATTCCAAGGCACATTTTGGGGCACATTTTGGTGTCGTTATAATATCTCTCCCTTGGGAACATTCATTGTCGAATATAAAAGAGATGTACAAGATAAGGGTAATCATGAACAAATTAGTCCCAACAAGAATGCAACATATCATCTCAAACACTATTTTCGAAATCTTAACATAAGTGTGAAATCATCATCATAATCTTATTCACTTAAACATGAATGCATATGAATGACATTCGGTCTAATATATAATACTTGAAATCACATGTAGGAGTTAGAATTTGTACCGTATGCTTGATTGGATTGGAAAAGATGAGGATACCACTTTTGTATGTCCGCTTCGGCCTCTCATGTAGCACTTTCAATTTGTTGGTTCCTCTAAAAGACCTTAACAAATGCCACCTCTTTGTTCCTCAATCTCTTTACTTTCCTATCTAAGATCTAAACCTGAACCTCCTCATAGGTCAAGTTATCCGTCACAACACCGACGACATTAAGAGGCACAATGGTATTAGGATCACCAACACATTTTTTCAACATAGAGACATGGAATACTAGATGAACCAAATTTATTTCACTAGGAAACTTTAACACATAAGCTACCTTGCCAACTCTCTCTCTCACCTCACAAGGACCAATATACCTTGGGCTCAACTTCCCCTATTTACGAAAATGGACCACACTTTTCATTCTTTCTTTCAAATAAAGCCACTCTCCCACTTAGAACTCTAGGTATTTTCTCATTATATCAGCATAGGATTTTTGATAACTTTGGGCCATCCTCAACCTTTTAGTAATCATATTAACCTTCTTAAGAGCATCCACAACTATATCCGACCCCAACAAAGCTACTTGTCCAACCTTAAACCAACCCACCAGTGATGTACAAAGTCTTCCAGAAAGAGCCTCATAAGGAGCCATACCGATACTAGAGTGATAGCTATTGCTGTAGGCAAACTCAATCAATGGAAGATGGTCATTCCAATCATCTTTAATCTCCAAGACATAAGCCCTAAGCGTATCTCCAAGTTTTTGAATTGTCCTTTCAGCTTGGCCATTCGTTTGAAGGTGGAAGGTCATACTAAGGTGAACATTAGTACCAAGACCCCTTCAAAAAGACCTCCAAAAGTGTGAAGTAAATTATGCACCATGATCCGATATAATGGATAAATGAACCAAATATAACCTCACTAACTCATGGATGTACAACCTTGCATACTCTTCAGCACCATATGCACTCTTAACCCATAGAAAGTGAGCCAATTTCGTCATTCTATCAACCACCACCCAAATGGAATCAAAACATTTTCTAGTCTTGGGAAACCCAACCATAATATCCATATTAATTAACTCCCACTTCCAAGTGGTAATCTCTATGTCTTGGGTTAGGCCACCCGGCCTTTGATGTGGCTTTCACTTGTTGACAACTATGCGACCGGAAATAAATTTAGCAATATCCCTCTTTATGTCTCCCCACCAATACATATCCCTCAAGTCTCTATACATTTTGGTGGAACCAGGGTGGGTAGAGTAAGAAGAATTATGGGCCTCATCAAGAATTATCTCCCACAAAGCATTAACATATGGCACACACAACCTACCTTCGTACCAAAGGGTACCATCTACCCTTGGGAGAAAATCTCTACTTTGCCCTCTTTCACCAAGGACTTTAATTAAAGCAAGGAGGAGCCAAGATCTTATTTGGATATTACCTTATCAACCGAGGAGGACTTGGACCCATCAATAAGCACAACACAATCATTACCAACCTCTTCCAACCTAACCTCCAATCTAGCCATCCTAAGCACTACTTAGCAATCTCCCTATCACTATTATCCACATGAGCTAGACAAAAGATCCCTTTTTGTCTCTCTCTTTAGCCCTATGTATATAATTTGTAGGAGGTCTTCCTCCATTACCCATGGACACCCGCCTCAAATCATTCACCACCATATTTGCCTTATCGGGATGATAATGCACACTCATACCATAATCTTTGAGAAGTTCTAGCAACCTTCTTTTTCTTAAGTTCAGATATTTTTGTATGAAGATATGTTGAAGGATCTTATGATTGGTGGAGACATCCACATGCACCCTATATAAATAATGATGCCAAATCTTTAATCCAAACACCATGGTGGCTAATTCAAGATCATGGGTAGGGTAGTTCTTTTCATACACTTTGGGTTGCCTAGAAGCATAGGCTATGATATTCCTATTTTGCAATAGCACACAACCCAAACCAACTCTAGATGCATCATAATATGCAACAAAACCCTCAAGCCCATTTGGTAATGACAATATAGTAATGGACATAAGTCTATCTTTCAATGTTTTGAAGCTTCTCCCACATTCATCGGTCTATTCAAACTTAACCCTTTTTTGAGTCAATTTTTTCATAGGGGAATTAATGGAGGAAGACCCATTCACAAACCTTCTATTGTGAACCACAAGGCCCAATAAACTCCTAATATCCTATGGGGTGAATGGTATAGGCTAATTCCTAATCACATCGGTCTTCTTAGGATCCACATTATTGCTATCCCCCAACACTACATGACCCAAGAATGTAGCCTCCTTCAACAAAAACTCATACTTATCATACGATCTCTCCTCCCTCAATCTTTACAACACCACCCTCAAATGACTCATATACTCCTCCCTACTATATGAATAGATCAAAATATCATCAGTGAAGACCACAACAAAGGAATCAAGATAGGGTTTGAAAACCATATGCATTAGGTCCATGAAGATGACCAGTGCAGAGGTCAACCCAAAGGACATCACCACAAATTCATAGTGACCATATCTAGTCTAGAAGGTCATCTTGGGAATATCACACTCCTTTACCCTCACTTGATAGTACCCAAACCGAAGATTAATCTTAGAGAAAAAGCTAGCCCCTTGCAATTGGTCAAACAAGTCATCAATTCTCTAAAGAGGATATTTATTCTTTATAGTGACTCTATTGAGTTGTTGGTAGTCAATGCACATTCTAAGGGACCTATCATTCTTCTTTACAAACAACACCGGTGCATCCCAAGGTGATTGATTAGGTCTAATAAATCCCTTTCCTAATAACACTTTCAATTGTTCCTTTAACTTATTGAACTTCGTTGGGGCCATACGGTAAGGGGGAATGGAGATATCTTAAGTGTCATGAAGGAAATCTATGCCAAAATCTATCTCCCTTTCGGGAGGGATACTAGGAAGGTCATTAGGAAGACATCAAGTAACTCATTTACAATGAGGACTGACTCAACGGAAGGGACTTTGGACTCCACAACTTTAACCCTCACAAGATTAACAAACACCCCTTAGAAATCAACTTGTTGGCTTTATTGCATAAAATGAATATACCCTTGACCACCACATCTTGACTTTCCCAATCATGGATGGGTTCATT
Source organism: Solanum sejunctum (assembly GCA_025642045.1). Classification (NCBI taxonomy): domain Eukaryota; kingdom Viridiplantae; phylum Streptophyta; class Magnoliopsida; order Solanales; family Solanaceae; genus Solanum; species Solanum sejunctum. Next base: position 39,649 of record JAOTQJ010139747.1, on the reverse strand, counting down.
AGGAAATTGAAACTTGACCCTAGGGGTTCTATAATCAATAGACGTATAGCAAGTATGCAACCAATCAATCCTAAGTATGACATCTAAATTTACTATGTCTAATTCAACAAGATCATAAGGCAACAACTTATGCAAAATGCAAATAAGACAACTTCTATAAGCTTTCCTAGAAAAAATAGAGGCAACAATAGGAGTATACACTTCATATGACTCATACAACAACTTAAGGACAACATGAAAGTTTTAGCAACAAAAGGGGTAATAATGGAAAGAGTGGCACCCGGATCAATCAAAGCATATACATCTAAGTCAAAGATTTTAAACATACTGATAACAACATCAGGACCTCAATAACCTCTTGCCTCCCATGTAGAACATAGAATCGATTTTTCCTTGGGGAACCACCTTGAGGACCACCTCTACCTAACTGCATTTACACCTTGGCCCTTGACACGGTTTCTTGAACAATCTACCTTCTTTGGACCAAGCTCCCCACAATTGAAGCATCCAATAGAATCATTCAAGCATGGGCCACCATGACCTTCCCGCATCTAGGACACATATTATAGGAGCAAATTATGGTCCATTATGAACCTTCCCATATCTAGGACACATATCATTAGGAGTTGCACCATCGATTCCTTGAGGTCTAGAGAAGGCACTGGGAAACTCCCTATTTGTAGCATAAGGAGGCCCTTGGCCTTGAGGGAATTGGCCATATCTATTGGACTTACTCCCATGACGGGCTCTCTTGGCCTTATGGCCCCTCCTTTTTCCTATCTTTTCTTCCTCCATTTGATCAGCATAGGTCATCAATCGAGATAAATCTATGTCACTAATAAGCATGGTAGATCGGTATTCTTCACTTACCAAGTCGAAGACCCCCATAACAAACTTATTCATCCTTGACCTACGATCGGTCACCAAATGAGGAAAATACTTTGAAAGTTGATTAAATTTGAGGATATACTCCCTCACACTTAAAGCACCTTGTTTCAAGGTCATAAACTCTACCAATTTTGCCTCCCTAAGTTCAAGAGGGAAAAATGGATTAAGGAACGACAATTTAAACTCCTCCCAAAGCACTACATTACCAACCCACTTTTTACCCTTTAACTGCTTATACCAAATTACCCCTTTGAGTTGGTATGCCGCCAACTCCACCTTTTCATTTGGCCCAACACCCATGATATTCAAAATTTTGTAGACCTCATTAATGAACTCTTGTGAGTCTTCATCCACCTTTGGACCATGGAAAATAAGAGGATTCATCCTCACAAAGTCTCTTACCCTAGCTCTTGGGTAGTAGCATGAGGAACTTGGGCCCCATGTTGGACTTGGTTGGCCACCACTTTAGCAAGCATAGTAAGGCCATCCCGGAGTCCATCATTGGTAGGTTGCTCCTCGTGAGTTTGGACACATCTTTCTCTAGTGTTTAGCATCATCAAGAATATCAAAGAACAATCATTATTGGGGAAAACTCACCACAACTCTTTAGCACCACTTAAAACATGAAAAAGTGAAAAATTTCCTAAAATGCCTCACAGCCTCCTATTCATAGTCATGGCGTGCTTCACAACCCTGAGTAGGAATCTAATTGATGCAGTGTGTTAGACTCCGAGGATCTATCAACCTATGCTCTTATACCAAGTTTGTCATGACCCAAGCTTAGAGCCTAGACATGACACGGTAAATAGGGAACCTAAGGGAACCCTAATCGAGCCTGTCAACATATCATTAAACTTCATTGGTCGCAAAAGAATCTAAAAGACATAAAACATGCATAAAAGAGCAAAAGAACTAAGGGATAGGTTGCCAAAAGATCAACATCAAGACAAGGAGTCATAGCTCATATCATAAATACATATCTTGTCCAACAATACCTCTAAATACATAGATAGAGCAGGGGCCAAGAAAAGGTAACCAGGCTCACTCTCATAGTAAAAATAGAACATAATAAAGTATTTCAATTCATAGATAATAGAAATCATAGACTTAGGTCCTCAAAATGGAGGACTCACCAATAAGCTTGGAATAGCACCGACTAGCCACGTAGAGAGGGAGGATGATCAATTTGAGCATCCACTCCTACATGGTGATATCATGTAGGAAAGAGTATGCATTAGTACGTTAGAATGTACTAAGTATGTGGGATAATAGGCAATACACAATAGACATGATATAGCAACATGATATGTACATAAGTAAAACATGCTTAAGTAACTCATGCTCATATAGGATATCATATGTGTAGAAGAGACCAAAATAAATTTTCAAGGTACCAACCCCATGGTAGGTTAGTGATATTGCCACTCTATCAATTAGGTGGTTGAGTACTAACCTACATCTAGGTTGGTGATAATGCCGCCCCATCATTCTGGTGAAAAAGTAAAAACCCTTCCATAGGTTGACTAGTACAAATCCCTTCTAGGTTAGTGACGATCCTGTCCCATTACTAGGTGGAGAAGTACAAACCCTTCACTAAGTTATTCGGGTGCTCAAACCTCTCGGATTGGGCATGGTCGATTCTACACTTTATATAGGATTCATCATATGTTCTAGTGCAACACATCACATAGTAATAATGATAATAGCATCATTCACATATCTCATGCTTTGGACATTCATTTCATCAAGAAGCCCTGATCGGATATTTTATCAAATACCTTGGGGGTGTAGCAGAGGTAAAAGACCATGCAATTTGTAGATGAAAACATGCAGGAAAATCTATAGTTAAACCATCAACCAATACCTTGCAATACCCCCAAGACATTCATATCAAAATCCCTCATCAAATACAACAGTAGATCCTAGATTTAGAGATCAAAACATGCTAAAAGAACCATACTTTCATGAACTAAAATCACTGTGCAATAAATTTCACAATATACATTACCCACATGTAAAATGAACTCTAAATCATGGAATATTAGTAAAAAGGAGCCATAGTCAACATGGATAGAATAAACCAATGGTTCAACACCACATAACTAGCTTTTGATGAACTTGGTGAAGATTGGAGATGGAGACTTGAAGCTTGATGAAGAACCTTAAAGCAGAACCTTAGCTTGGGATAAGGGTCTGGGACTTGAGTTTGGGGAGTGAAAATATGAGTAAGTATTTGAGATAGTATTGGGACGTGTTTAGGATAATATAAATGTGAAATATGACTGAGTATAGGTATAAACATATATGAGAGCTTTTTGGCCCAAGACATAGAGTTGTGGACTGAAGCTGAAAAATAGAGTTCAATTTACATAGGGGGGCATTGCGAGGGGGACATGAAAACCCCTCCAGAATTTGATTTTCAAAATTTCATAATTGCTAAATCTTTACTCTTAAATTGGGGTTAGACCCTTCTCCCCCTAATTTGGACCCCCTTAACGAGAATCAAAAGTCAAATTTTCTAAACCCAAACTGATTTTGAGATATAAGGAAATAAAAGTTTTGGGCATTCTGAGGCACATTTTGGGGCGCGTTTTGGGGTTGTTACAATTGTGTCCTACATACTTAGTACATTCAAATGTAAGCATACTATATGCCTACATGATGTTACCATGTAGGGATTGGAGCACCTCTCAATCATACTCTACATGGGTAGTTCGATGCTTTGGAAGATAAGCTTTGGTGAGTCCTCAAGTCAGGGGAGACTAGCTTTGCTACTCTTACTATTTTATGTCTCTTTATGTTCAATAATTCATACTATGAGGGTTAACCCATAATGTGTCTTGGCCCCTTCCCCTATCTATGATAAAGGTGTTGTTGGAACAATTGATATAGTTATGCTTTGAGCTTTATCTCTTTTATGCTTTATAAATATCAAGACTTCCGTTGGTCTCTTTTCCCTTATTTATACCTATTGTTTTTGTTCATTTTGATTTTGTGACCAAGGATATGTGAATGATATAGTAAGAGGCTTTTTTTGGGGTTCCTTTGGGTTTTCTAGTCGTTTTGTCACGTCTAGGCCCTAGGCTTGGGCCGTTATAACTGATACCAATGATGTCCTGGGATGTGCACATAGAGATAAATATGACATAGAAAACAATAAGAATGTTAAAACATTTAAGGATATGAAAGATTGGTTGGCTCCAAGGATTGGCATTCCTACTCCTTTGTGTTTAGAGAAAGGAACCAGTATTGAAAAGAAGGAAATGAAAATTCCAATAAGATTTTTGTTTGGGTTTATCAATAGCAACATGATGTCATCTTAAAATGAATATGTGATTTGACCAAGCCTAGGCGACATTAGTTAATAGTATTATGGATCATTAAAGACTAAATCTTAGTGCAATCATTTCCCCAGAAATCCTCACAAGGGCAAAGCAACCCTAGACCAGCATGCTATTTTCCAGCATCATCATTGTATTATGTAAAAGGGAAGAGTTTTAAGGAACAAAAACCTTAATGTAGTGGTTACTCTAGTGTCCACTGACATCTGACAGATTGAGGCTGAGTTCTTTAGAGGTGAAGAGGACAGGGCTATGAAAAAGCTAGCTAACAAACGTTGATTATTGATGTTGATACCCTCGAGTCTGGCACTATAAAATGAGACACCAAGGCAGGTATAATGTTTTCTTCCCCTGGTTTACACTCTTTTTCTCCTACTCCATCCATAGAGGCAGACGCCACAGATGATCAGACCTAACTCACTAGGTTCTCTATTATTTTGTTTTGCTGAATGGACAAAGTAGCTGATCTTTAGGCCACTAGAGTTGAGTCATTTGTGCATAATATAATCGAGGCAATCATAGCCATGGCGTTAAGGCCATATGTTATGCTTAAGGAAAAATAGCAAGAATTTATGAAGGCCCACAAGCTAAGGATGAATAGCCTCCATTCAATGATTGATGACTATGGGAAGGCATTGGCCATCTTGAAACACAGAGCGATAGAGGTCGAGAACGCATATGGTTGTAGTGTAAACATATTGTCTATTAAATTCGACCTTTATTTGTTGGAAAAAGAGGTGGTGTCCCTCTGGTCCACTGATTTTCGTATGTTCTTTGACCTTTTAAAAGATCTAAACCTCAAAGTGAATATAGCCATGATCCCAAATGAGGAGTTAACTGTGAACGTTTTAGGTGATGGCTGTGAAGAGAACTAGGAAGTGAGCACTCCAAAGAATGATAGATGGCTTTGAAAAGAACTAAGAGATGAGCACACCGGACACTGATAAAGAGATATTGGGAGCAGAACTGAGCCATGAGGAGCTAGCTTGGTAGGAGTGCAAGATCATAAATATTTCAAAAGTGGCATCTATTCTATACTAGTTGATCATAGGTACATTCGGTGTTAGTGAGGCTAAGTGTACTAGTCCTGAGATTGTTCTCAAGAGAACACCAATAGATGAGGGAATTGATTTCCCCATGACCTCTTGTACATCTCCACCACCACCTCAATAAAATTGATATGATAGAGGGATTCTTATACTCTCATATTTTCGTATGCTTACTCTTTATTTTCCCTTGCACATTGAGGGCAATGTTTATTCTTTTGGGGGAGGGGGTGAGCTTAAGGAGTTCCCTATCTTTCGGATGGTTAATACATATTGTTCTAGATAAGTCAATGGTTTTTTACTTTGATCTTAATATGTTGATGGATATTAAGACAATTTTAAACTCTTTGGGTTGTAAATATATTTTAATTTGGGTTATAATAGAGTAGTATTTATGTTTGCTATTTTAACTTTTCTTTTTTTAGTTGAATGGGTGAATGACTGCAAATGCTGTCCTCAAATTTTGGCAAACCCCCTATATGTATTAAAAGATGTGAATGTTAATTTTGTGTCTCTAGTATTTAGCAATCCAGACATCGATATTCCATTTCTTTGATTCAGATGGTGCCATGGAGAGGAGCATTTACCCACTAACTAGTCTTTTTTTTTGGATAAATCAATCCATGAATAGATTTGAGGTGTCTTGAGTTAAATATGTGAGAAATTGAGATTGGATGTACGATGATTGAAAAATAGTAAGTATGTTTCCATTGTTTAAATGCGATGCCATTTTGCCAATGGGGGATTAGTATATTTTGTTATAATGCTTGTTTCACAATATCTAGAACTTGCCTGATTTGTTTTGAGGAGTAACTTAGTTAATTTAGGATTAGGAGAGGACCTTGGGTCTTCATTGGTTCCTTTAAGTCCATTTTGACCATAGTGACATCTTTTCACAATGAAATGAATCCTTATTAAAGCCTTTTTGAGCCATCATCCCTTCTACGGCAACCTTGTAACCTTGACTCAAATTTCTAAAAAACAATTCCTTCTTGTTTCCTACCAATCCCTATTTGTGCTTTGAAATATTGAGTACTAGCCAAAGGCTTAGATGGGGATGTTAGTAGAAAGAATGAGATGTCTCCCATTAAAGAATCAGAAAAAAGAGGGACAAGAATGAAATAAAGATAGTAATGAGTCCTACAACTTAATGAAAGAAAAAGTGAAAAGCAATTCTTAAAAATTGAAACCCTTTAAAAATTGTTAAAAAGTGCAAAAGGTAGACACTTAGGATGATAACTAAAAAGCAAAAATAAGTTAGAAAAGGTGATTTATGAAACAGGAACCAAAAGAACCTTTGATCTTGAAAAGAACATATAGAATTTAAGGAAGGATGAGACACTAATGACCATATGTTATCTTACCCAACCTTTACCCTACGTTATAGTCTTAGCAAAGTCCTTTGGGATCCTACTACCGAAAAAGATCAAATGATCTTTGACTAAGAATAAGGGCAATCATGGGTTGAAGCTTACATGTTATTTCTCATTTGGGAGAGTGAGATTGAAGAGATCCTTTGAAATTAGTGGAATAATCTTGAGTGGTCAGGGTCTTCTTTGGTGTGAGGGCAAATGGTGATGCTTTTAATTAGTGATTAGCAGCTACATGAGCAACTGGGAGCATATCCATGTATTGATTACTCCTTAGTCATCTCTCGGGAATTCAAAGTCACATAAGTGGTTTGTGGATGCTCAAGAAGGGGTGAGAAAGGTGAAAATGCATGTGTTGATCTCTATGGCTCGATTTGTAAGCTTTAAAATTGGATAGATTGATGTTTGATTTGCTTAAGGGCAAGTAAAGGCTTATGTTAGGGGCGTTGATGAGTCCATATTTCAGACACAATTTGGGGCTAGCTTACAATGAAATGTTGCCCTTACTGTGCTGCTATTTCTAACTTCTAAGAAATATGTATGTGTTGTGATACAAAATGGGATTTAAAGTGCACAAATAGAAAATACGTGGTAAAATCTTGAAAAGGATTTAAAAGTGAAAAAATGTTGAGAAAAGTTGTATCACCAACAAACTCTGCCACCAAGCTTTTTGGTCAATCAAAGAAGGATATCAAATTCAATATGACAAAGCATGGTCAACATATTGCCAAACTACACAAATGATCACTTAATGTTGCAGCACTCAAAGCCTAAACACACTAACAAGAAAGTGATATGATTGATGCTTCAGTACATCGCCAAATTAGATTAGCGGAATGAAGAGTTACTACCTAATGCTGTAGAAGAGAACGATTTGTTAAGATGCAAAGGAAACCGGTTAAATACATATTTGGTACATCACCAGAGTGCTCAGCGATGATCGTCCTTAACTGTCTAATGGCATTTCATAGCACAAACATTCACACATTTGCATAGAGTATATAAGAAATTTTTGAAAGGACATTATACATATCAGTTCATACCATATCAGAATAACTTATCTTTTGGAGAGTAATACAATACTTTGCTCTTACAGTACAAAGAGGAGTTAGGATTTTAAAGCTTTTGGGAAGAAAATTGGAGATGATTGGCTGGTGATAACCAACTAATTTCTATTTAAATTATTACTCATTATAATTTTTGCTATTCTTGGTATCAAATCTTTAGTTTCTAGCATGTGTGGAAAATTTTCAGGTTGTAAACTAGGGATTTACTCTAGATCTCTGGTTGTTGCATTAGCCGAAATGATTATAGAGTGTGGAACAGATATAATTACTGGAAACCTCTTGGGGTTTCAATTGAATTCTGTATCCATGGATTTAATTGCCAAGGAATTAGAAGTTTCACTGAGACTTCTTACGCCTGGTGTGTCCTTGCTATTCCACGTATGATTTCATAGTTCATTCATGCGAAAAACTCTTGTGTCATAGCAAAACATGTGTTATAACCAACTTAGCCTATTCACTCAATATATACTCATTTATTCAAATATTTGGACCCAGCTTGTAGATCAATTCCCATATTTGCATATTCCTAACATCTTTCATTAATTGTTGTTTAAGATGTTAATTGGAAATAGTTTAGTTTAATCATTACTTTTGATTATTCCAACCCCCAGATCCTACAATTACTTTCTCTAATGAGTCACTTCTATCTTGAATAATGATTCCCTATTGGATCAAGCTGAACCTCTAAAGTTGGATTATTATGCTGATGATGACCACCCCTGCTTCTTTTGAACCAGGTCTCCATGTGTAGGACTACGACCATAACATAATCGACAAATCCAAGATGTACTCCTACAAGTAAAGGGAGTTCGAATAGAGATTGGTTGTGCCCGATAACGTAGTTGAGCAGCATCAATTCCACCTCACCAACTTCTATTCACAATAAGGGTTCTACATTATCTATCATGGAAAGTCTCAAATAGTTCCATCTTAATCCTTGCATGGAAGACATTATTGTAGGATAACTCAATAAGAGGCTGTACATGGAATCATGGGAGCCAAGATGGCCCATAAAAGTGACAAAATCTATATATAGTGTTGTGAGTGAGACTATAAGACATGAAAGAACTTTGGATCTTTGTGGATGTGATCTATGTGTTCCCAACATGGCATATAAAAGAATGTAAGACCCATAGAATCCCATTGTGTATAGGGTCTAGTAAAATATGAAAGAATCCTTGAGTATGAAAGGAATCTACGAGTATAACCAAGACCCATGAGTATGTGTACATCCCATAAGATGGTTTCGTACTTCTGAATCCAACAAAATGGTTTCAGGGATTTTGGACAAGTTAACACAACAGACAGAACATTTGGCCCGTGGTTCATTTTGTGGCCCGTAAATGGTAAATGGGCTTTCGTAGGTCGAAATTTGATAGTTTTAATTAAGGAAAATTTTGTCATTTTTGTACTTTGTTTCCTAAACTAAGTCATTTTGGGATTCGAAGGGGCGTTAAATCAGATTCAAACCCTATGAATCTCTCTTCATTCTCTCAACTCTGAAATTTTCCTTAGGCAATTACTCTCTCAAGAAAGGGAAAGAGAAGGATACGGTTTCAAGTTCTTCACCTAAGTTCCACATTTGCTCTTTAGAAGTCTTTATGCTATGTGAGCTTGATTTATGGATATCCTACCACCCATAAATTCCTCTTTAAAGTATTTTACCTCTTATTTAAGTTGCTTTAAGATATTATGCATGTTTATGGTGATTTCCTGATGCTTTATTATATTAAATAATATTCATGATATCCTATGATGTTTTTGCTAATTAAATGCATGTATTTAAGCTATTGATGATGACCCCAATGATGAGTATTGTTGTTGATACGATGTGGGCTGTTTTAACATGTATGCAAAGAAGTATGTTTCCATAATTTATGTTATTCATGATTGTTCCATTTAAAACCCTAGCCTACCTAGTTTTTGAATAAAGTCTTGTATGGTTTAAGATGATAATTAGGGTAATAAAGTTATGGTTTATCATTATAATTTATCAAAGATATAAGAATGTTGATAATTTTTCTAAATATATTTCAAGAAGGTCCCTAAGATAAAAGGATAATCCTCACTTAGTGGTTCCTAAGTTCTAGCTAAGCCTATGATTGCTACATCTGATTCTATGTTATGTTTTAAAGATTCCATGGGTTGTCTTAGCACTAAGTGGGCTTGTTCATTTATCCCTTGAGTTGAGGTATGACTCATTAAAGATAAATCTCAAAGTCCCCAAGCATGTGACACCATAGGAGCCCTCGTAGGCTAGGCTAGTGGATCCACGTAGGCCTATTGTTTTATTCAGATGATTGCAAAGTTGATGGAGTTCTAACCGACAAGTGGTCTTTCTGTGACAATGTAAGGAGTTATGTTACATTACATATAATATCTCACCTGGTCTTATATGTCAATTATGGTCTTATCCCATAAGTTTATAATCCTATATATGTTTCTATTTGAAAGGAATCCGATTCGGGAGTCCTTAATGATGCTTAAGAATTGAGTTTGCAGAGTTTGTGACCAAGGTGACCCTCTAGGGACACTCTCACGATCCATGAGGGCATCCACGGGATGGCCGTTGGCCTTGATCATGGCCTTGTGTGGATCAATAGGGAGTTTTAGGCTTGGTGGCCCTCCATGGAACCTCATACAAGCCTTGGTCCTCACCACTTACTGTGGAAGGGGCTCTTCGTAGGTGCCCAGCCTTCAACCTAAGAATTTTTCTAAGGCAAACACTGAGAGACCCTGTACAGGTCGTTCAACCCACCATGAGCCGTGGTAGGGTCTCATGTAACCTACAATAAGTCATGGTAGGGTGTGTCATGAAGCCCTCTCCCAAAAATATGATTCTAAGTATGAAATTACCATCACAAAACTTGGGTCATTTGTATGGACCATTGTACAATTAGTGAACCTTTGTATGGAGCGCTAAGCCTTATATGGAAACATCCTCAGTCTGAAAATTTTCCCTATCTTTGGTCACAGGACCCTTACCAAAGACAATTGTACGATCTTTGGTCCCTTGCATGAGCCATGGTGCTGTGCCAAGAGACCCTTTAGAACTTTTTGGAGCTTGCTTCATTAGTGGCTTTCTTATAATATTGTCTATTTTTAGGGGTTGTTTGTGCCAGCAAAAGCTTTCTTACTTCTTAATTTAATAATTTAAAGATTATTTTGAATATTGGTTTTTTATATTAGTGTTGATTTGATTAAATAGAGATGTAAGGTATATTTAGCTGATGTTTTTAAACTAAGTTAAGCCCTATTATGTTGAATTGCATTGATATTATGATTGTTTGATTATGCATGTCTCTTTAAACTAAGTTAAGCCCTATTATGGATTTGTTGTGATTTATTTATATGAGGATGATTTAACTACGAATTCGTAGTACCCATGCTATTAATTCATTCCTCGTGGCATACACATATATGAACATTGATTTTCTTGAGAATTATAATATGGGTCAAGACTCGATAATGTTTATAATTGTATTTCAAGAGAAGTATGGGTATGACAAGAATATGATCACATAATGTCTATGATAAGGCTCACAAGCCTCATGCGTGTGTTTACATCATTATGTATAAGTATCTAGGAGTTATTCCTATGCATGAAAGTACAACATGAAGTATGATATAGCCTTTATTTTTAACCCAAGCGTGCATGATTATAAACTACATTTGGTATTTAAACCTAACTATGCATGAATATGATTTGAAAAGACTTATGCCTCTTTTTCAAGCACATATATGTATATGTATGCTCGTAGGTTGTTGAGTTAGCACCGAAAAGGATTGAAGGTGGGGGTTTGACCAAAGAGGTCCTTATATAAAGTCTTTTTTCTCATTATAAAATGCCTAATGTAGGTTCATGCTTATGCCCATTTATGAGAAGATTATGACAAGAATCAACTTTTGGCAAGTAGGTTACCTCTTTATCCGTCATGGGAAAGACAACAGAGTTCCAATTTATAGCTTACTTGGTCCTATGTAGTTAAGATTGCAATCCTGCTATGTAAAAAGTATTTTGACATTCACATATTATGGCTTTCATGGCATATGAATATAATATTCCTTCATATATACACTCATTTTTATATATGTGCCCTTGTCATCTAATATTGGTTGCAAGTTAACATGTTCATAAGCATTTTCGTACCCGCATACTTAGTACATTAAAAAATACTAACACATGCTCTTTTACCAGCATGATCTAATCATATAGGCATCGAAGACTATCTTTATCCACCCATTGATGGTTAGCATGGGTTGTGAGACTCCATAGTGGTGAGTCATTAGCTCCAAGGAAAAGATCCATATTCTATCTACCTATTATGTCTCTTCCACTTATGTATTTTACTTTTTGTGTAAGATCAGGACATGTGGTAGAAATATGGAAAGCTCTAAGTCACTTCTATCCCTATATCGTGAGTCATACTTATCCATCCCTTTGTTCCTATGTATCATGTTTTATGTGAATCCATGAAAATCCCTATCCCTATGGTATTCCCACAGCGTGACTCACACTTGCCCACCCCTTAGAACTATGTGCTTATTATTTTATTATGCGCCTCCAAATCAGTGATATGTATATGGATGCTTTAAGGATACTTTAGGGACTCTTATGTTCGTATTTGTCATTTCACTCCTAGGTCCTAGGATATAAGCCCGGGTCATTACAAGCTTAGTATAAGAGCACTAAGGTTTTAAACATATTATGTTCAGTAGAGTCCTATTCATGGGTATGAAGAGCACCCTACCTATGAGTGGAAGGCTATAATGGTGTTTTAGGAATTAATTTACTTCTTTATGTCTTCTGTCATGCTATGCGCCATGTCGTAGGACTTCCAAACTTTGATGATATCCCTGATGCCTTACAAAATATGCCTCAAAGAGGAGCCCTTCTACAAAGGCAGACCCTGATTATTGAGGAATAAGCCCCTCAAGAGCCTATGGGGGAGACCATTAATCAAGATGAATTTTGGACTGCCTTTTCCATGCTTGCCCAATTGTTGACCAACCAATCTAGGCAAGCCAATTCTCCTCTTTATGCCTCCACTCCAACTGCTATAGTAAGAAAATTTACCTAGATGAATCCTTCAGTATTTTATAGTTTAAAAGCTGAAAAGGATGCCTGAGATTTCATTGATGAATTCTCTATGGTGTTCACTATAATGTGGGTGACTTTACAAGAGAAAGGTGAACTAGATGCCTATCAGTTGAAGGAGTTGGCTTAAGTATGGTACAACCAATGATTGCTAAAGAAGGTTGATGATTTTAGGGTCAGTAAGGAAGAGCTTACATTTTCCTTTTTGGATCATTTCTTTCTTCATGAGATTAAGGAGACCAAGATGATAGAATTTATCAACCTTAAAGAAGGGTGGTATGAGTGTAAGGGTTGATAGAATTTATCAACCTTTGTTTTGCCTGGTTTCTAGAATACTTGCTATACAAAACAATTTAGGAGTTCAGCATAATACATCTATTACACTTGGCTCTATGGCACGATCTAAAGAATGAAAAAGAAAGTAACAACTCCTAAATACCACATGGCCTCCTACTTATAAATGTGGTGCTTAACACATCGATAAACAAGAATCTACATAGGCAAGGGTTTGTAGACTCTCTAGGATAATCCGCTCTGATATCACTTCTGTCACGCGCAAAGTCCCATTAGAGAAAACTGCACCCATTGCCAATGATGCCCGGGAGAACCAACCTCTATGTATGCACTTTCTACATATATTATAAGGGATTTCTACATTCAACATGCCTTTAAGCAAGTAAACAGTAATAACAAGCCAAAAGGAAATGCATATGGCTAGGCCATTGGGGCCACGGTGTCTAGACTACGAGACATGATCACACTTTAATTTACATAGTCTACAAACCCTCTAGACAAGGAAAAAAATATATTATAAGGGTCGAGACAGGCCCCGCATCAACTAACTATACAATACAAAAACATAAGATCTAGATGCACAAAACTCCGAAGCAACCTGGAGCTTGGTAATAGCAGCTGGATATCCTATACTCCTACTATGGAGATCTACTAGCACCTTTAGCTGTAACATGAAATGCAGGTCCCCCGTAAGGGATGTCAGTACGAGATACTGTACTGAATATGTAAGGTAGGAAATATTGTATATGAATCTACAACTCAAACTGAACTATACACTAGTGTACGATAAGAGACCACCTTTAGTTTTATTATGGGATCATGTACTTTATGTTCCTTTTTATTACTTTAACTTTACTGTATAATCTGTGCACAATATGTATACAAATGACTAGCTGATCAATGGTAAATCTATATCAGGATCGGCCCTAGCTATGCTTTTTCTTTAACCCCCTTGGGCTACCCCCCGTGATAGGATCGACAAAAGCTAGGTGATTCCTCCACCCCTCGGGTGACAACCCATCAATAAGCAGTATACTTTACTTTATCTTTCAATTACCTTTGAGATGAATCTTTTGGTGGTCATAATATTGGACTGGTAGGATTCTAGATACAATATATGACAAGTAAATAATTACAAAAGACAACACACAATGAAAGAAGTAAGTTACATAAATAATGAAGAGCATAAGAGGTAGAACACCACATGTGTGGGCTGTTACAACTACTAGTCATAGAAACCTTTCATGGAGTTTCCTAAAACGTTTTTCTATTTTATTTAGGACTAAATTATAATAATATTAAATAGTAACTATACAATATCTTTTAAAGAAGACGTGATTATTAAGTATTTTTATGGTTTATACTTGCAGACCTCAATACTTGAGAAGGAAGTTGTGAGAAAGCTCTTATGGGTAAATTTGATCTTCACTCATTTTATTCTCATTCTTCTAGGATTTTTTAAATTTCAATTCAATTGTGTAAGTGTTTAATTATGTGTCTCAATTCATAATTTCTTCATCTACCCATAGCATGAGTAACGAAATCCACAACTAAGGTTGTGGGAACCATGACGAACTTGCAAATTAAACTCGAATAAGTTTTTTTTAAGGGGAAGAGACCTATGCAAAAGGGTGCCCACCCCTCTAGACGGTCATGGGTTGAGCCATACACTCCGAAGCAATATTATAGAACTAAAAACTAAAATAAGAACAAGAAGGAGGGCATAGTCCATACCTATGGCCCTATGGTGGTTCATAAGCAAGTCGTTCTACTAAGAAAAACTTAGTCATCCCCAATTCTGTTAGAAGCAAACTAAGAAATCCTATGAGAGGACTCCTATCATTACAAATTCTAAGAAAGCTATAAATTAGGGAGACTATCCGTTTACATTCATTAAAGTATAAAACGGAGAACTGAAAAAGAGCCTAACCATTTAAAAGGATAACTATTAAAAAATAAGTTAGCTTTGTATTACATAAACTCTCCAATCATGGTGGTTTCTTCACTTTATTAAGTTTTCTTCTTCTGAAATTTATCTAATCCAACTTGTCCATCAGGTATGTACCTTTAACTATAGCTATAAGCAATTGTTACACATAATAATGTTGTTTATCATCCACTGTATAAGTCCATTTGTCATGCAAGTCAGCAGTGTTCTCAGCCTCTTTATAGTTATGATGAATCTTGAAATTACTAAGCTAAGTAATTAGCTCTTATATCTCATAAATAAGGTGAAATAATTGCAAATGTACCTACATACTACCTGGATAATTCACAATTCTTGGAATGAGTATATTCATATATTAATCAATTCTCTTCATTTTGCATACTTTCTAATGGTGTCCAACAGTAGAACCCGTCTAGTGTTACTGACTGGATTAAGGCAGTAGTGAATATGAAAAGAGATTGACTAATAGGATTCGATTAATGTGTTCTCATTTAATCAACTAAACTTTTCCAAGGGGAGGTTGTATTGGAACTTATAGGTAATGGTTAATAATACATGCTATGGAGATGGGCGAAGTCGCACAGTGAAATTCACCTCTCACCTTTGACCAAAGGGCTTGGTGAACTTAAACTACCGTCCTTCATGCTATACACTAGACAGGAATTGGGTTATCCGATGATACTAAGTTAGGAAATCACGAAGAACATAATTCCTTGGTTGCTCTCTATTATTTATTTTCTGTCGTGAGAGTTAGTTTAGTTTACTCTCTTATTGATTATTGCAACCCCCCTGCCCTATTTGGGAATTGAGTTGGTTAACTACTTGGATTGCATCTTGGTGAATTTGTCTTTAGCCTACATATTCTTTATGGTTTCAACCCTTACCTTGGTTAGGTTTTATATCTTGACAATGATAGTTTTATCCTCTAAAAAAGAGGTATCACTTGGGCGACATCTGGTGTTTGGCTATCACTTTGCTCATTTCAAGATTAAGGAGGGATTGGTAAGAAAAGAGAAGGAATTGTCTCTCACAATATGAGTCAAGGCTACATGGTTTTCAAATAAAGGATCATGGCTCGAAGGGCTTAATTCACTAGGTACTGGATTCATTATCAATGGATGTCATTATGTTCAAAGTGGACTGACTAGAACAAAAGAAGGGTAGGTCCTTTCCTAATCCAAAATCCACTATGTTACTTCTCAAAACAAACGACACAAGTTTTAGATGTTGTAAAACATGCCTTTCAACAAAATTCCTAATCCCATATTGGCAAAATGAATTCGTATTGATCATAGCGTATCAAAACTCAATCGTACACATAGTCAACTCAAGATGCATCAAATACATGCATGGACTAATTTATCAAGAAAGGGACAAATTATTGAGTGATACATGGTCCTCGTCTATGGCATCATTAGAATCAAAGATATGGATCATCGATGGTCAGATTCCTAGGGAGTAGAGACATGATATTTGCATTAGAATGGCTTTTCATATATGCATGGGGTTGGATAAAATTTAAGGATATCATTTGAAATTATTAATCCATTCAAATCAAAAAGAAGAAAAGTTAAAATAGCCTAATTTAAATTTATTTACAACCCAAATATTTAAAATTGTCTCAGCATTCATCATAAAAATTATAATAAACACTTTTGTCTCATCAAATGATAAGAAAAACATAAATTAATCATCATCATCATCCACAAAGATATGGAACTCCACATGCTCACCTACTCCTAAAAAGACATTATCCTTAATGTGCAAAGGACAATATAAATCAAGCATAGAAGAAAGAAATGAGTATCAAAATACCCCTAGTCTGAATCAATACTGTTGTGGTGTTGGTGGAGCTGGAGAAGTGGCCATGGGGGAATCAATGTCCTCATCTATCGGTGCACTCTTAAAATTAATCAAAGGTCTTATTAACTCAAACTCATGTACAACAAATGTGCCTATCTTGGACATGTCTAGAAATGATGCTACTTTTATAGTGTCCATAATTTGGCCTTCCCACCATGCTAACTCTTATAGTCCTTTTGGCTGGGCCCGACTCCCATAACTTCTTCATCAGTTTCTAGGGTGATTGCTTTCTTGTTTTCTTCATTTCCTTCAGCCAAAATATCCACATCTAAATCAGCATCATAAACCATAGTCATATCCAGTTTGAATGGAT
The DNA here is from genome assembly GCA_025642045.1 of Solanum sejunctum. Classification (NCBI taxonomy): domain Eukaryota; kingdom Viridiplantae; phylum Streptophyta; class Magnoliopsida; order Solanales; family Solanaceae; genus Solanum; species Solanum sejunctum. Next base: position 22,421 of record JAOTQJ010139747.1, on the reverse strand, counting down.
CTTCTAGCTTGTCCTAAAAAGTGCTCAAATTTGTGGATTAGAGGGTTGCCACCTCCTTAATTAATGAAAAAATATCAGCTTTTGAAGCCAATGAGTCATCACTTCTACCACATGCCTTCTCTACAACTATCACCCTATCCTTCATGTTAGCTAACTCCTTTCCATGGTCATCAATCATTTTCCTTAAACCTATCCATCCACAGCTTTGAGCCATAATCAAATCCCATTGCTTGGCCTTAGTCTCAACATATGGCTTCAAAGCTTTGGATATGGCCTCCTTAACCATATTAGGTACAAATGACTCAACCCTAGCAGCATAAAGATCAGTTGCCCTGGCAAGTAGGCCAAAGTCTTAAATAGAAGCCCTACTGAGTGAGGGTTGGTCATTTTTGGCGTGTACCTCTACTGTGCTTCACCAGTGGAAATAATGGTAGTATATGAATGTAAAGAAAGGGATGAAGAAGTTATACCTACCTCGAGACCCATTTCTGCAATGTCAAACTCAAGGGCCTCAACATCAACAATATGTGTTTTGTCAATTGGCTTCTTCCTTATCCTATATTCCTCATCCCTCAGAAATACTACCTTAGTTCTTTGGATGTTAGTACATACTGATGGAGTCACCTCCATATCAATTTCTTATTTCTAACCACTTTGGTTTGCTAACACAATGCTTTGATAAGGCTTAGGAATGGCAACTAGACCTACCCTTGTGTAATGACTCCAAAATGTGCCTCAGAATGCACATAATTTTAATTTTTGTATATCTTAAAATTCGTTGACTATTTTGAAAATTCATCTTCATATTTGTGATAAGGGGGTCAAAATTAGATGACAAAGGGTCTAACACCAATTTAAGAAAGGTTAGTAATTATAAAATTTTAAGTGACAAATTCCAGCGAGGTTTACACGTTCCCTCTACGATGTGCCAAGGGCGTGCTTTACTGTAATTTCTTCACAGCATCCCCTCCGCGATGTGGAGAGGTACATTTTTTCCTGGCAGTGTTTTTTTGTGCGGCCAAAAATATTCTAAGTGTTGCACCCAATATTGCCTAACATGTTTCTACATATACTTATCCAAATTTTACCTTTATATCATCCTAAACACTTAGCCATATTTTTAATCCAAAATTAAAGACTAAAACCCTCATCTGGAACTAAGGATTTTCTTCAAGCTTCAAGCCTCCATTTTTAAACTTCATCAAGAACTTCTCCAAAGCTAAAGTATGTGGTATTGAACCATTAGGTCCTTTTACCCATGGTGCCTAAGTGTCTTTTTTACTTACATTGCGTGATTTAAAGTTGATTTTACATGTGGGTCTTGGAAATTGAGAAATTTACTGCAAGGAGATTTTAGTTCATGAATGTATTATAATTTTAGCATGTTTTGAACTCCAACTGTTAGATCTAATATGGGATTTGATGAGGGGTTTTATTCTGAATGTCTAGGAGTGCTGCAAGGTATTGATTGATGGTTTACTATAGATTTTCTTCATGACTTTATCTCTAAATTGCATTGTCTACTACCCCCATTACACGCCCCCGAAGTGTTTGATAAAATATCTGGCTAGGGTTTCTTATGGAATTGCGGGTCTGAAGCTTGAGATACGATAGAAATGACTATATAATGATTAAATGATCTTATGAGCATGATGAATTCTATATAAAGTGTTTCATTAGACTATACACAATTGAGGTGGAGGTTTGTACTCATCAACCATATAAGGGGTTTGTACTTTACTACCTAGGATGATTCGGGGGTGACCATCATCAACCGAGTTGGGAGTTTGTACTCATCAATTGTGTGAGGGATTTGTACTTTGCCACCTAAGATAATAGGGTGTGACTATCTTTAAGTATGTCAGGGGTTTCTACGATATGACCTAGGATGATGGGGTGTGACCTTCATAAACCAACCAAGGTTGGAAATCTAGCTTGGTCTGTTCTTCACATATGATATCTTATATGAGCATGGGTTATTTAAGCATGTTTTACCTATTCTTTGGTCATAAATGTCATATTGCTATATCAACCCTATTATCTATTTTTATGCATATTGATTATAAAGGTTATCACTTGTCGTGTTGTATCCACATACTTTGTATATTCAAACATACTAACACATACTCTTGCCGACATATTATCACCATGTAGTAACCCATGCTCAAATTGATCCTTCTCCTCCTCCAAGTGGCTAGATCGGTCCTACTCAAAGCTAGTTGGTGAGTCGTCCACTCCTGGGACCTTAATCTATGTTGCTATTATCCATATATTAAGATTCTTTCTTATGTTATATTTTGACAATAACGGTAAGCCCGGTTACTTTGTCTTGGCCCCCGCTCTATCTATGTATCAAGATGTATTTGTTAGACAAGTTGTGTACTTATGATATGAGATATGACTCCTTGGCATTATTGATGTTGTTTTGCAAGCTATCTCTTAGACTTCTTTTCCACTTATACTTGTTTTATGTCTTTTACATGCTTCCACAACCAATGATGTGTACTGATAAGTTAAGAGTCTTTGTTGGGGTTCCTTCGAGTTCCCCATTAGTCGTGTCACATTTCGGCCCTAGGTTTGGGTTATGACAAACTTGGTATTAGAGCACTAGGTTTATAGATCATCAGAGTCTAACATACCATGTCGATTAGAGTCCTATTCATAGTTATGAAGCATGCCCTGACTATGAATAGGAGACTATGAGGAATTTTAGGAACTGTTTCCCTTCTTCATGTTCTATGTTGTGCTATAGAGTTATAGTAAGTTTTTCCCCGCTAATGATTATTCTTTGATATATTAGATCATGACAAACACTGGAGAATCATAGGCTCAAACTCCCGAGCAGCACCCTAACTTGCTGAACTCTGAGATGCTATTACTATGCTGGCCTAAGTGGTGGCCAACCAAGTCTAACAAGGGGACTAAGCCACTCATTCCACTGCCTCAGGAGCTAGGGTAAGAGACTTTATGAGGATGAATCCTCTGGCTTTCCATGGGTCAAAGGTGGATGAAGACCCACAAGAGTTCATTGATAAGGTCTATAAAATCTTGAATATCATGGGTGTTGGGCTAAATGAAAAGGCGGAGTTGGCAGCATACCAACTCAAAGGGGTAGCCCAAATTTGATTTGAGCGATGGATGAGTGAGAAGGGGGTTAGTAATATGTTGTTTTGGGAGGAGTGCAAATTGGCCTTCCTTAGTCGATTTTTGCCTCTTGAGCTTAGGGAGGCAAAGTTGGTAGATTTTATGAACTTGAAATGAGGTGCTTTGAGTGTGAGAGAGTATGCGCCCAAATTTAATCAAATTTCAAAGTATTCTCCTCACTTGGTGGCTAATCCAAGGTCAAGGATGAATAAGTTTTCTATAGGGTCACCGACTTGGTAAGTAAAGAATGCCAGTTCGCCATGCTTATTGGTGACATGGACTTGGCTCGTTTGATGACATCTGCCAAGAAATGGAAGAAGAAAAGTTAAGGTAAAGAAGGTCCCGTAAGTCCAAGAGGGCCCATTTTGAGGGCATGTTCCAAAAGGGTGCTAGATTTCACCAAGGAGAAGGGCCTTCTCATGCTATTAATAGGGGGGTTTCTAATGATTTCCCTCGGCCTCAAGGTGTTGGTGGTGTGGCTCTTGTAGACGCATGCTCTAGATATTGAAGGAATCATGGAGGTCCATGTTTGAAGGGTTCTAATGCATATTTTGAATGTGGTGAGCTTGGTCATAAGAAGGTAAATTGTCTGAGAAAACATAACAAGGTCCAGGATGCAAATACGGTCCCATTGGGGAGAGGTGGTCCTCAAGGTGGTGCCCCAAGGCATAATGAATTTTATGCTGTACATGGAAGGCAAGGAGTTGGTGAGGTCCATGATGTTGTTAACGGTATATTGAAAATCTTTGACTTTGATATGTATGCTTTGATTGATCCGGGTGCCACTCTTTCCTTTGTTACTCCTCTTTTTGCTAAAAATTTCCATGTCATTCCCAAGTTGTTGCATGAGTCGTATGAAGTGTCTACTCCTATTGGTGCCTTTACTATTGCTTGGTAAGTGTATAGAATTTTTCCTATTTGCATTTTGAATAAGTTGTTGCCTTGTGATCTTGTTGAATTAGACATGGTAGACTTTGATGTCATTCTTGGGATTGATTTGTTGAATGCATACTATGCTTTCGTTGATTGTAGAACCCTTAGGGTCAAGTTTCAATTTCTAAATGAACCTTTCCTTCAATGGGAATGTCAAGATGTGGTGGTCAAGGGTAGATTTATTTCATGCATTAAAGCCATAAGTTAATTTCTAAAGGGTGTTTGTATCATCTTGTGAGGGTTAGAGATGTGGAGTTTAAGGTCCCTTCAGTTAAATCGGTCCCCATTCTAAATGTGTTTCTTGATGTCTTCATGAATGACCTTCTCGGTGTCCCTCTTGAAAAGAAGATAGACTTTGGCATAGATTTTCTTCTCAATAATCAACCTATCTCCATTCCCCTTATCGTATGGCCCCAGTGAAGTTGAAGGAGTTACCAAAGTAATTTAACGATTTTTTAGAAAAGGGATTATTAGACCTAGTCAATCACTTTGGGGTACACTGGTGTTGTTTGTGAAAAAGAAGGATAGGTCATTTAGAATATGCATTGACTACCGATAACTCCATAAGGTCACTATAAAGAATAGGTATCCTCTTTCGAGAATTAATGGATTATTTGACCAATTACATGGGTCTAGCTTTTTCTGTAAGATTGATCTTCGGTTCGGGTACCATCAAGTAGGGATGAGGGAGTGTGATATTCCCAAGATGCCCTTCCAGACTAGATATGGGCTTTGTTGTGGTTTTCATGGATGATATTTTGACCTATCCACATAGTAGGGAGGAGCATATTGGCCTTTCGAAGGTTGTGTTGCAAAAATTGAGGGAGGAGAGATTGTATGCTAAATATGACAAGTATGAACTTTAGTTGTAGGAGGTTCCATTCTTGGGTCATATGGTGTCGAGGGATGGCATTAAAATGGATCCAAAGAAGACCGATGTGATTAGGAATTGTCCTTGACCATTGACCCCATCAGATATTAGGAGCTTTTTGGGCCTTACGGGTTACTATAAAAGATTTGTGAGTAGGTTCTCCTTCATTACTTCCCCAATGACAAAATTGACCCAAAAGAAGGTTAGGTTTGTGCGGACCGATGAATGCGTAAAAAGCTTCCAAACGTTGAAAGATCGACTTCTGTCCACTCCTATATTGTCACTACTGGATAGGCTTGAGGGTTTTGTTATTTAATGTGATGCATCTAGAGTTGGTTCGCATTGTGTACTGATGCAAAATTATAAGGTCATATCCTATTGACACGGGCCAAGAGTCTCACGCTTAGAAATGCGCTTGGGTGGCATCTGGAGGTATCCCACACTATCCCAGACCAGCCTTACCTTATAGTGTACTGACTGGTTTTGCCTTGCCATAGGCTCATCAGGGAAGCGACAATAGCTCCTGACTAGTTGTGCCCTCAGTATGCTCCGGCTCCATTCATAGTTATGTCCAAGATAAGCGACAAGCTCCCCAAACTTAATCGGGTCGACATGCCTAAGTTGGCCAAGCCTATACAAATAAGGGAGAACAATGCCTTATTGCTATTGATGCCCTCACTCATGACAGCTTAAAACAAGCCAGCATGTACGCTTTGCTTGGTTCTCAGAGTCATGAAATTTAAGGTCATGAAAATTCTCCCCCACCTATTATAACAGCCATCTCGACGCAATGTCGCATTACAAACTCCCCTCATCACCACTCGAACCTAGCCGCACATCACCTTGTGCCATCCCACTGTGGTCTCATCCAGAGTTTATCTCATCTTAGTGCCAGGGAGATAAACCGCACCCAACGATCGACATGCTTCCATGTTAGAACTACTCTTTATCACTTGGAGCATGCTTCTATGAACAACATGTCATGCCATAGTACCAACTTACACGGGCCGAGAGTCTTACGCGTGGAACTATGCCCGTGCAACATTTAGTGCTATCCCACACTACCCCAGACCAGTCTCACCTTATAGCGTACTGTCTGGTTTCGCCCGACCATGGCCTCATCAGGAAAGCAGCAATAGCTCCCGACTAGTTGTGCCCTCAGTATGCTCTGGCTCCCTTCATAGTTATGTTCAAGACAAGCAATAAGCTCCTCAAACTTAATTGGGTCGGCATGCCTAACTCGACCAAGCCCATGCAAATAGGTGAGAATAACGCCTTATTGCTATTGGCGCCCCCACTCATGACAACTTAAAATAAGCTGGCACATACGCTTTGCGTGGTCCTCATGGTCACAAAATTTAAGGTCATGACACTATGCTTCTATGCAACTCAAAAGTGCATGAAAGGAACTACCCTACCCATGATCTTGAATCAGCTATTCTAGTGTTTGCATTAAAGCTTTGGCATTATTATTTGTACGGGGTGCATGTTGATGTCTTTACCAATCATAAGAGCCTTCAATATGTCTTCACACAAAAAGATCTCAACTTGACACGAAGAAGGGTAGAACTTCTTAAAGAATATGACATGAGTGTGCATTATCATCTAGGTAAGGAAAATATTATGGCGGATGCTTGAGTCGGGTGTCTATGGGTTGCCTAGATCATGTGGATGGTGGTGATAGGGAGATGTCGAGGGAGGTGCATAGATTGGCTAGATTATCATTTAGGTTGAAAGATATGGGTAATGGTGTAGTTGTTGTTGATGGTTCTAAATCTTCCTTGGTTGATGAGGTGATAGTAAAATAAGATCTAGACTCCTCCTTGCTTGAATTGAAGGCCTTCGTGAAAGAGGGCAAAATAGAGGTTTTCTCCCAAGGGGGAGATAGGGCCCTTAGATACCAATATAGCTTGTGTATGCCATATGTTGATGGTTTGAGGTAGAGGATTCTTGATGAGGACATAACTCTTCTTATTCTATCCACCCCGGCTTCAGCAAGATGTATAGACTTGAGGGATATGTATTAGTGGGGAGTCATGAAGAGAGACATTGCTAAATTTGTTTTCGATTGGCATAGTTGTCAACACGTCAAAGCTTAACATCAAAGGCCAGGTGGCCTGACCCAACACATAGAGATTCCTACTTGGAAGTGGTAGGTAATTGATATGGATGTTGTTGTCGGGTTGCTTAAGACTAGGAAGGGTTTTGATTCTATATGGGTGGTAGTTGATAGGATGACAAAATCGACTAACTTTCTACCTGTTAAGACTACATATGGGGTTGAAGAGTATGCAAGGTTGTACTTTCATAAGTTAATGAGGTTGCTTGGGGTTTCTTTATCTATTATATCGAATCATGGTGCATAATTTACTTAACACTTTTGCAAGTCTTCTCAAAGGGGTCTTGGTACCAATATTCACCTTAGTATGGCCTTCCACCTACAAACGAATGCCAAAGCCGAAAGGACAATTCAAACACTTGAGGATATGCCTACGGCTTGAGTCTTGGAGCTTAAAGGTAGTATAGTATGACCAACTTCCATTTATTGATTTTGATGCATCAATAGCTACTAGTCTAGCATCAGTATGGCTCCTTTTGAGGATCTTCATGGTAGACGTTATAGGTCACTAGAAGGTTGGATAGGTGGCTTTATTGGGGCCAAATCTGGTAATGGAAGTTATAGAGAAGGTTAGGAATATTTGGGAAAGGTTGAGGATAGCCAAAGTCGACAATAATACTATGCCGATGTAAGGAGGAAAGACCTAGAGTTCCAAGTGGGTAATTGGGTCTATTTGAAGATTTCTCCAATTAAAGGTGTGGTTCATTTTGGTAAAAAGTAGAAGTTGAGCCCAAGGTGTGTTGGTCCTTATGTGGTGATAAATAGGGTAGGTAAAGTAGCTTATGAGTTGAAGTGACCTAGTGAAATGAATTTGGTTCATCCAGTGTTCCATTTCTCTATGTTGAGAAAATGTGTTGGTGAGGCTAATGCCATTGTGCCTCTTAATGTTGTAGGTGTTGTGGGGGAGAAGTTGACCTATGAGCAAGTTCCTAATCAGATCTTGGATAGGCAAGTAAAGAGATTGAGGAACAAGAAGGTGTCATCCATTAAGGTCCTTCGAAGGAACAAATAAGTTGAAAGTGATACATGGGAGGCTGAAGCGGACATGCAAAAGAAGTATCCTCATCTTGTCCACTCCACTCAAGCCTAAGGTACTAATACTATGTCAAACATGTGATCTCAAGTCTTACATTTCAGCCCCTATGTCATTCATATGCATTCATGTTTAAACTGGTGAACTTATGATGATTTTACTCTAATGTGAGAATTTGAAAAATGGTGTTTTACATGTTAAGTTGCATTCGTGTTGGGGATAATTTGTTCATGATCACTCTTGTCTATATGTCTGTTTTAGATTCAGGGATGAATGTTCCCAAGGGAGAGATATTGTAATGACCCCAAAATGTTCCCCAAAACGTGCCTTAGAATTCCTAAAATGTTAATTTTCATATATCTTAAAATTTGTTAAATATTTCAAAACTTGGATTTCATATTTGTGATCACGGCTCAATATTAGGTAAGAAAGGGTCTAACCCTGATTTAAGAGCGAAAGATTAGCAGTTATAAATTTTTAGTTGACGAATTCCAGTGAGGTTTATGCATTCCCTCCACAACACTCCAAGGGTGTAGTATAATTCCTTTTTTGCATCCCCTCCACAACACAGAGAGGTACATTTTGCCTAATAGTGTTTTCCTATCCCAAAATATTCTAAGTGTTGAGCCGAAGATTCCCAAATGTGTTTTATCTATACTTAGCCAAATTTCACCCTTATATAATCCTAAACATATCCCAATGCTCCCAAAAACACTTAGCCATAATTTTACTCTAAACTTCAAGACTCAAAACCCTCATAAAAAACTAAGAATTTTCTTCAAGCTTCAAGCCTCCATTTTCAAATGTCACCAATAACTTCTCCAAAGCTAAAGTATGTGGTGTTGAACCGTTGGGTCCTTTCACCTATGGTGTCTAAGTCTCCTTTTCACTAATATTGCATAATTTAAAGTTAATTTTACTTATGGGCCTTGTATATTGAGAAATTTACAGTACAATACTTTTAGTTCATAAAAGTATGGTTGTTTTAGCATATTTTGAGCTCCAAATATCAGATCTAATATAGGATTTGATAAGGGATTTTGATGTGATTGTCTTGGGGGTCTTGCAAGGTGTTGATTGATGTTTTTACTATAGATTTTCTTGCATAATTTCATCTCTAAATTTCATGTTCTTTTACCCCCATTACACACCGCCTAAGTGTTTGATAAATATCTAGGTAGGGTTTCTTATAGAATTGAGACTCCAAAGCTTGAGATATGATATGAATGACTATATAACGATGAAATGATCTTATGAGAATGATGAATACTATATAAAGTATTACATTAGACCATACACAATTGAGGTGGTGGTTTGTACTCATTAACAATGTGAGGGGTTTGTACTTCACCGCCTAGGATGATTCGGGTGTGACCATCATCAACCGAGTTGGGGCTTTGGACTCATCAATCATGTAAGGAGTTTATACTTCACCACCTAGGATAATATGGTGTGACTATCATCAAGTATGTGAGGGGTTTGTACCATACCACCTAGGATGATGGGGTGTGAACATCATCATCCATCCAAGGTTGGAAATCTAGCTTAGTCTATTCTTCACATATGATATCTTATATGAGCATGAGTTATTTAAGCATGTATTGATCATACATGTCATATTGCTATATCAAGTCTATTGTCTATTTTTATGCATATTGATTATGAAGCTTATCACTTGTCACAGTGCATCCTGCATACTTAGTACATTCAAACATACTAACTTATACTCTCTTGCCTACATGATATCACTATGTAGGAACCGATGTGCAAGTTGCTCCTCCTCCTCCTCCACGTGTCTAGATTGATCCTACTCAAAGTTAGTTGGTGAATCCTCCACTTTAAGGATCTTAGTCTATGTTGCTATTATCTATGTATTGAGACTCTTTATTATGTAATATTTTGACGATGTGGGTGAGCCTGGTTACTTTGTCTTGGCCCCCGATCTATCTATATATCTAGAGGTGTTTGTTGTACAAGTTGTGTACTAATGATGTGAGCTATTACTCCCTGGCATTATTAGTGTTGTTTTACAATCTATCCCTTAGCCCCCTTTTCTCCCTACTCTTGTTTTATGTCTTTTATATGATTCCACGATCAACGATGTGTAATGATAAGTTGAGAGTATTGGTTGGGGTTATTTTGGGTTCCGCATTCGCTGTGTCGCGTTTAGGCCTTAGGCTTGGGTCGTGACACCTTATTTTACCTTGGTGATGCCTTAGCGAGGATTTCTGGAGTGATGATTGGCCCAAGATTCAACTCTTTTCTATCCATAATGCAATGAATTATTGCAGCACCGCCATATCGAAGTATCAACACATTTCGAGAAGGCATCAATTAGTTGTTAATAAATCCAAACCAATACCCTATTAGTATGTTCCTTTCCTTCTTCTCAATGATAATTCTATCCTATAACAATAAGGGAGATGGTATTCCAATCGACGAGGATAACCATGCTTTGATATCCTCAAATGTCTTGAGCTATATTTAGACCTTTCAGGTAGCTTCGGCTTCAAAATGTGCATCCTTGAACATCATTGAATTTTACAGGACTTGAACACCTCTAACCTTTACAGGATCAAGAGGTTTGCACTCTGCTTTCTCTCTTTGGAAGGTGTTTACCATAGGGCTCATAGAACTCATGGACCAAGTTAATCATATATGGGTCCATCGAGGTTCAGTAAAGATCTAGAAGTTGTTGAATTTAAGGACTTCCGAAACCTCTGGGTATCGATCAATAACACCATCCATTGAAATTTGTTTTTTTCTCTAAAATTATTGTGTGCATATTATCTATGTGCCTATGTAGATGTCTTAGAACTATTGTTTCCTAGTTTTTATGTGATGATTGTGATAAGGATCATATATGGCCTTAGTCCTAAATTCACGTCGATGCTTCTTACTATTAGATTCCGTTGGCAAAGTTAAAGGTCTAGTAGATTTACTCAGAATAAGCTTCTGCTTGGTCATCCTACAAAGTATGCTCAAAACATTGTATGAGTGTCAATCAGAAGGAAATTAGGTTCAACATTTATGCAAAATAGAATTATTTTGGGTGGACAGGTCTATTTGACTGCAAATCATGTTTGGTGATTCATCGAAATGGTTAAGGGGTCAAATAGGCCATTGCCTTTTTGCATAATTTTTAGTCTTCAGATCACTAATACTTTCGACGATGATGGTGCAACTTCAAAGATACAAAAAATGGATTTGGCTCAACAATAACCATCAATCAAACAAAGCAATGTATGATCCTTTTATGCATCCGCTGAGTCTAATTCGACGGTCAAAATGACCATCGTCCACATGCATTCAAAATTTGAATGGCTGGTATGGACTACTCCCATGCATTCAAATTTTGATCACTTTTCTTGAAAAATCAGGGATAATCACTCACTAACCAGCATTCAATAACAAATACATGCTCATTCATTCATTCATACATTCACATGATCGTCATGGTATAAACTCATTCTAGCGATGACTCACCTTTAAGAATAGTGATACCCAATCTATCATCAGGCATGTTCACTTTGCTCAAAAGGTTTTGGGGTTAGTCAGACTTCACCTATAGCCAACAATAGCAATCAATATAGCAAGCATGTATATTCTTTAAAGCAATCTCATTATCATGATATTGTCTCAAGTTAAGGCATTCAACATGGCATCAAATGCAAAATTGAGATAATACCAACAAACATTCAATGTTTTGGTAACCAATCAATCACATTGAGACCTACCCTATATCATGTACACCACCAGTTTCAAGCTATTCCAAATGAATCAAAAACAAAAATAAATCACACATACATATCATATAAGGTTTTAATATTATCATAATGTATCACCTACATGATTTCTACCAATTTTAAGTCATAAGACATGAATATCAACTCACCAAAACCTTGGTGCTCTCCTTAGTCACAAGGTCTTCATACTCACAAAAGAAATTAAAGTTATGGTAAAAAAAACATACCTCATTAATAATACATAGATCAATAAGAACCTTGTGTTAGGTTTTGTTGATGAATTTTCGTAACTCCAATAGAGATTTTGCAAGATAAAGACTAAAAGGAAGTATTGTCTTGTGAAGGAAGTAAAAAAGAGGAAATCTCAAAAGTGCTAAAGCCAAGTCATTTGAATAGCCTTTATTAGGTTTCTCAGTCACGAGGTGTCAGCAACGTCGACTCTACCTGCCAAACACTTTTGACGGTATGCCGATTGTGCTTAAGACAACCATTGATAGTAGAAATCAAGCTTCGCTTTAGTCACAGAAGGTGATGCCTTTAGCCATCGCTCAACACGTTAAACATTCCTCTAAATTGCAATAAAAATCTCTAAATTTGATAGCTCCCCAGGGGTCTCCAACTGACCCCTAAGGCGGTAAAACTCGCAATTGCAATCTCAATTTTGTGATTCACCAACCAGACCCATAAGGTCGCCTTGGGTTGCTTCCTCAGACCCTTAAAATATAAGCATACATTACTACCTTGGGTTGCTTCCTAAGTAGCACCATAGGTAATGTCATAGCACGGTGTACTCCTTCCATTCCCTCAAATTAGTATGAATGGTCAATCACTGATGTCACTAGGTGGTCTTTGGCCTTATTTAGAGTTTTGCAGATATTGAGCACAACCTTATCATTTACCCTAAAGCTCAAATCTCCTCTTTTTACATCCACAACCTCCTTTTTGATTGCAAAGAATGGCTTCCCTAAGATAATCAGCACATCGGTGTCTACAAGACAATCCAAGATGAAAAAGTCAACTAGAAGAATGAACTTTTCTACCTTAACCAACACATCATGAAGAATACTCATTGATCTTTTCATGGACTGATCAGCCATAAGCAGATGCATAGTGGTTGGTGAAAGAGTCTCCAACCCTATTTCCTTGAATATAGACAAGGGCATGTTATTTATGCTTGCTCATAAATCATATAATGCCATGTTGAATTTTTAATCTCCAATGGTGCAAGGTATTGTGAATTTACTAGGGTCATTTTTCTTCACAACTACAACTTTTAACAAGATAGCAATATAATATTGAGATACCTTAATCTTTTCAAACTCTAGGGTCCAGTTCTTTGACATCAACTATTTAATAAATTTGCATACCTTAGCGTTTTAGTCATTGCCTCAACCACTAGAACATTTATGGAAAGAGAACTGAACACAAAAATAAATTTTTGAAATTTGGTGTCCTTTTTTACTTCAGTAGCTGAGAGAATGGAGAATCAATCTTGACTTGAGGTGCTTCCAAACTCACAGTTGAACTTGAATTTTTAGGAAATATTTTTGTCACTCTCGGTTTAAAAATTGCCAAGAGCATCATCACTTCCATCATCAGCTACACTCTTATCAACTATAACATTCACAATACCTTAATCTTCTCCCACTTCATTCTGACCTTCTTCAACAACAACTGATGGGTTAGTACCTTCTACCACTCTACCACTATAAGTAGTGGTAGCTAAACATTATTGATCAGTCCTCTTAAGATTGGCTATTGTGTCACTAGGCAAACTACCTTTTGGTCGTTGGTTAATATGGGTCGATATGTTTCCAAGTTAAATCTCCAAATCCTTGACAGAAGTTAAATGTGAAGTTACTATTTGACTCAACTATGAAAATTCAAACTTCATCTCCTTCAAGACTTTGTCGGAGGCTTCAACCTTGTCAAAGATTCAGGTTAGCATATCTTCAGTTTGGAGACTCTTTGGATTAACCATAGGGTCTAGAACTTTCACCATATCATGGGGTGGAACATAAGTATACCTAACCCATTATTGTTTCTCCAACCCCAAACTTGAGGTTCGTCAGACCATGCACGATCTTGCTATGCAACGTTATTGTTCCAACCTTAATTCCCGGGTGGACTTGGAAAAGTTAATCGAGAACCCATTATTTAGTTGTCCATATAATGCACCTTCTCATTGTAACCAACTTTAAATGGTGCACTTTAAAACATTACATCACTAGCAGCCCCCACAACATTTACACTCTTATGATTTCCTCCCAAAACATGCTTAGTCTAGAGGTCAAGATGAGTTAGCACTTTCACCATATTTTTGTCCCTCTCTTTATCTTTAGCGAGAAGCTCCTTTGATGGAACCCTGTGACTTAAAGATAAGAGGTCTGCTCGATTGATTTTTGTCCTATTATCTAAGAGGTAACAAGCTATAGCGAATGGTTGTTTTATAATTCCTCCTTTCACCAGCTAATTAGCCACCCATTTGTTAATTCAATAGAGGCTTACATAGAAGTATTACAATATTATATGGTCTAAAAATCCATGAATTGGGCATTTAAGTAAGGGTTTCCAAAAATGAAGTCATATATCATGCAAACGCTCACCTTTAATTTGTTCAAAGTTATCAGTACTTCTTCTCAACTTTACCATTATCAAAGAGCGAAAAATCTTTCAAGGAATGTATCCTGAAGGTCCTTCCACGAAGTGATAAAATAATGAGGAACTCAGGCCGCCACCTGATACCCTCACCTGTGATGGAGAATGAAAACCACCTAAGTCTAATGGCTTTCTAACTCACTCCCCTTAAATTAATCGGGAGATAAAATTCTACAAAATTCCTGAGGTGTTCATGAAGATCTTGGTAGACATGTCCTCCAAACAATCCTTTTAGCTGAAGGATTTGTAATATAGTTCTTGTCACATGAAAATTAACTCCTTCGAACAATAGGGGTAGTTGAATAGCACCTGTGCTTCCCACTTGGTCCCAGTTAACACCCTGAATATCATAGCATCTCCGACATCCTCATTGTGGACACTTCCATCATACTTTATCTTAGCACATATTTTCAATAGAAAAAGAAGAAGAAAATAGTAAAATAATTCTAACTACAAGAATAAAGCATAATAAACACTTTAGTCATGAAATCGTTGATTCCCTAGCAATGATGCCATTTTTGATGTTTCTCAACCCAGTTACTCAAAGGAAGCAGGGGACGTCCTCACTAGCAAAATAACCTAATTTGAATATTGGGTTTGAATTCCACAAAGAATCATGGTTCACAAATTAAAGTGATTCATTAGAATAAGTAATTGTAGGATCAGGGGGAGGGGGGGTTGCAATAATTAAAGTTAGGATTTAACTACACATATATAATTAGCAAATTAATCAACAAATTGGGAAAGATGTTGTGGATATTCAAATATGGGAATTGATCTATTAGCTGGGTCTAAATTTTTGACTAATTGAGTTAATAGTGAGTCAATATGCTAGGTTGCTTATGACCCATGTTCATTTACAAAACATGAGTATTTCATATTTAATCAATTACGATATCATACGTGCAACACCGAGGACACACTTGGCCTAGGAAGTCTTAGCAAACCCCTAATACCTTGGTTATCAAAACCATAGTTATGGACTTCAGCTGAAACCTAGAAAGGTTTCTAGTGATTACATCCATTTCACAGTCTAATCATTGCTCTTAAAGCAATAATCTTAGATCTAAATTAAACCTTATGTTCGCAACCTTGGAATTATAGATTAAACATAGAAATGGATGTAAATTCACTCAAATAAACAATAAGCAAGTAAAAATATTAAATACCCAATAATAAATAAATCATGAACTCATACCAATAATACACCACAACATGGGAATTTTAGCCGCACATGCTAGATATTAAAGATTTAATACCAAAAATGGCAGCTGAATTAATGGGTAACAAGATTAAATACGGAATAGTTGATTATCACCTATAGATCTCCTCATGTTTTCTTCAAAACCCTATCAACCCTTTCTACTCTCAAGACGGAATATTCTATGTATGGCTACTCTCTTTTTAAAACCAAGAAGAATGATATGTACCATGTCCTTTATAATTTGCTTAAATAGTCTGTGCAAAAGTATAACAGTTTGTGCTATGAATTGTCATTCGGTGATTATGGTCGATCATCGCTGAGCACTCCAACGATGCATCAAATGTGCACTTGAATTTTTTCCTCTGCATCCATTTAAGGCTTTTTCCACTACAACATTGGGCTATGCTTCTTCATGTAACAACCGCAAAAATTGCCCGAAAATGTGCCTCAGAAGTACCTATCACTGTAATTTCCATATATGTCAAAATACATGCATGATATCAAAAATACAACTTCATATTATTGTTCAGGCAGTAAAATTGAGTGGGAGATAGGTATATACTGAAATTTAGACAACCTGTAGCAAAAAATAAATTTCACAAAATTTGATTTTCATAACCGATTTGGGTTGGCTTTGCGAAAGCTCCTATATTTGCTGCCAAGTTTTCTAATCTCAGTCTGGATTTGGGTTCTTGGGCCTAAGCATTCTTATGGATAAAAATACCTATACTTAGTGATTTTGCAACCTCATATCATACAGGACATTTCCCAAAATCATGTATAAAACTTAGACAAATATTTCACCCAAATTTAAGTTTCCCGAATCTCTTTCTGGATCTAACAATTTCATTCAAGCTTCAAATTCTCAATCGAATCTTCACCAAGAAAATTACCAAAGTTAATGTATGTGGGTTTCAACCATTGGGTCCTTTCACCTATGGCTCCCAAACCTTCGTTTTTACATACATTGTATGTTTATAAGTTGATTTACTCGTGGGTCTTATTTATTATAAATTTTACTATGAACTATATTGGGGTTTCATAAAAGTATGATTGTTTAAGTAGGTTTTGAGCTATGATTCTATGATCGATTTTGAGACTTGATGAAGGGTTTTAATGTATATTGCATGAGGATATTACTAAGTGTTGGTGGGATGATTTACTTCAAGTTTTATTGCATTATTGCAATCTTAAATTTCATGATTTTATATTAGCATTGCACACTCGCCAAATGTTTGATAAAATATCTGGTTAAGGTATCTTGAGTTGTTGAAAGCCTAATGCATGTTATATTAGTTAAATGACTTTATGATGATGAAAGGAATGTCTATATGAGTTCTTATCATAGAATGTATCTATATTATTACAAGTTGACCATTCTAAAGATGAGGGGTATGTACTTCATCCACCTTATCTAGCGGGGGCAATCTTGCAGTACCATAGATGAGGGGTATGTCCCTCATCCAACATATCGAGTGGTCGCAATACCGTACTACCATAGATGAGGGCTATGTACCTCATTAACCTCATCCGGTGGTGGCAATCCCATACTACCATGCATGAGGGATATGTATATCACCCACCTTGTCGGGTGGTGGCTATCGTATACTACATAAGATGAGCGGTATGTACCTCATCCACCTTCCAAGCGGGTGACATGCCTTGGATTCCAAGTACTAAGTATCATTGTCTATGATGATGATATTTTTTTACACTTGTAGTATGTTCTACATACGCATATTTTACTTCAAGCATCATTCATATATGTCATATTGTTACTATGCTCAACCATTGCCTACACTTGCACATTTTGATTATGTCACTTATCTATTGTTGCATTGTATCCTACATACTTAGTACATTCCAACATACAAACACATACTCTATGACTCCTCCACATGGTTAGTACTATCTTCAAGCAAGTTTGGTGAGTCCTCAATTTCATGGACAATGTCTTTGATCTTATGATATATATAAAGACTTTTTTTCTTTTGATGTATGCTTTTGACTATGAGGATGATCTCCAAAATTTGTCTTGGCCCCTGCTAAATTATATGTCTAGAGGTGTTTTTGGACAAGTTATGCAATGATGCCTCAACTTTATTCTCATGACTCTTGTATGATTATAAGCTATTCAAGACTCCCTTAGCCCTTTACACTTATTTTACATTTTCTTGTTGATGTTGACTTGATACCATGACCAAGTATGTGTAATAATATTCTAAGAGGCATATTTAGGGTCCCTTCAGGTTCTCCATTCATCGTGTCATGTCTAGTCCCTAGCTGTGGGTCGTGACAAAGATGGTATGAGAGCACTATGTTATTAATGGTCCTCGGCGTCCAATACACCACATCAATTAGAGTCTTGTTCGTGGTTGTAAAGCACCAAAACTATGAGCAAGAGGCTATGAGGCATTTGAGGAAATATTTCCCTTCTTCTTACTTTGTGTCATGCTATAGAAGTTAAGGTAAGAATTTCTCCTAATAAATTTTTTTTGCTATGCTAGATCATGCCTATATAAGAAGAAGAAGAGACCACACTCTCGAAGAACAATCAGCTCATGAAGAGTTCCGAGATACTATTGCTATGCTATCTCAATCTATGACCAATCAAATAATTCAACTGGCCAAAGCCCCTCATGCTCCTACTCTGACATCTAGGATAAGTAATTTTGTGAGGATGAACTAACCAGAGTTCAGTGCATCTGAAGTGGATGAGGACGCTCAAGAATTTATTGGTGAGGTGTACAAAGTTTTATCTATCATAGGGGTTATATCGTAGGAGAAGGCAGAGTTAGCAGCATACCAACTCAAGGGGTGGCTCAAATATGGTTTGTCTAATTTAAAGGTGAGAATGGGAAACAACAATGTGATTCTTTAGTAGGAGTTTAAAGTGGCTTTCCTTAACCAATTTTTCCATCTTGAGTTTAGGAAGGACAAACTGATGGAGTTCATTAATTTAAAGCAAGGATCCATGAGTATGAGGGTGTATGCCCTCATGTTCAATGAACTATCCAAATATGCTCCACAATTGATTGCGGACCCGAGGTCTAGGATAAACAAATTTTTTATGGGGGTATAGATTCGGTTAATGAGGAGTGTCATGTCACTGTGTTGATAAGTCACATGGATTTATCTTACCTAATGACATACACCAAGTAATTAGAAGGGGAGAAGCTTACTAAAAGAAGGATTTGTGAGGCTAAAAGTGACCGTTTTGATGGTAAATTCTAACATCTCAAAGGTGGCTTGTTTCATCAAGGCTAAGGGTCCTTTTATGCTCCTATAAAGAAGTTTTCCAATGACAACCCAAGGATCCAAGGTGATGGTAGGGTGGTGCCTAATGCTATGTGTCCAGAATGTGTTAAGGGTCATAGTGACCCATGCTTGAGGGACGCTATGTCTTCTTATAGTTGTGGGGAAGTGGGGCATAACATAATAGATTGCCATTATAATCAAAACTAGGGTAAGGATGTTCGACTACAAGGTGCTAATGAAGTTCCAAGGGGGAGCGGTATCTAACAAGGCAGTGCCCCAAGGCACAATCAGTTCTATGCTCTCCAAGGAATACGTGGGGTAGATGAGGTGCTCGATGTCATCACCAGTATGTTAACAGTCTTTGATTTTTATGTGTATGCGTTGATAGACCCATATTCCATTCTTTGTTTTGTTACTACTTTTTGTTGCAAAAAGGTATCATGTTGATCCCGAATTGCTGTGTGAGTCATATGAGTTGTCTAATCCTATTTCTTCATCTATTGTTGCTAGAAAGGTTTATAAAAAATTCATTTGTATTTTGCATAAAATATTGCCTTGTGATATTGTTTAGTTGGACATGGTGGATTTTGATGTCATTCTTGGGATGAATTGGTTGCATGCATATTATGCCTTTATTGATGGTAGAATCCATAGGTTTAAATTCCAATTCCCAAATAAACCCGTCCTTGAGTGGGAGAGTCAAATTGTGATGGTCAAGGGTAGGTTTAGCTCTTGTATTAAAGCCTAAAAGTTGATTTCTATAGGATGTCTCTATCATCTTGTGAGGGTTAGGGATGTTGAGTCCAAAGTCCTTCCTATGGAGTTAGTTTCGATAGTTAATGAATTCCTTGATGTCTTTCTTAATGAGCTTCCTGGTGTTCCTCCCAAAACGAAATTGTACAGATCTCCTTCCCTATACTTAACGCATTTCTATTCCTTCTTACCACATGGCCTCGACGGAGTTAAAGGTATTTAAAGAGCAATTAAAAAACTTGTTGGAGAAGGGTTTTATTATGCCTAGATAATCACATTGCGGTGCCCTGGTGCTACTTGTGAAGAAGGATTGGTCTCTCAGGATATGCATTAATTATCGGCAACTTAATATAGTCACCATCAAGAACAAGGACCCTTTACAAACGATTGGTGATCTATTTGACCAACTTCAGGGGGCCAGTCACTTCTCTAAGATTGATCTTCGGTTTGGGTATCATCTAGTGAAAGTGAGGGAGTGTCATATTACTAAGATGGCCTTCCCAACTAGGTATAGGAACTATGATTTTTTGCTTATGTCTTTTGGGTGGACTAATGCATTAGCTATCTTCATAAATCTTATGAATAGGTTCTTTAAACCCTACCTTTATTTTTCGTTGGTGGTTTTCACTAATGATATTTTTATCTATTCCCATAGTAAAGAGGAGCATGTGAGTCATTTAAGGGTTGTACTACAAAAATTGAGTGAAGAGAAGTTGTACGCTAAGTATGAGAAGTGTGAGTTTTGGTTGCAAGGGATTGCCTTTCTAGGTCATATGATTCTGAGGGATGGTATTAAGGCAGATCCTAAAAAGATGGAAGTGATATAAAATTGTCCTAAACTTTTGACTCCATCATATATTAAAATTTTCTTTGGCTTAGCGAGTTATTTCTGGAGGTTTGTGAATGGGTTCTCTTCTATTGCTTCTCCTATGACTAAGTTGACTCAAAAGAAAGTTAAATTTTTATGGGCCGATGAGTATGAAAAGAGTTTCCAAACTTTGAATGATACACTTATCTCTGCTCCTATCATGTATCTACTCTATGGATAGGAAGATTTTGTTGTGTATTGTGATGCCTCACAAATTGGTTTGGGTTGCGTTTTGACACAAAATTGTAATCTGATAGCCTATACTTCTAGACAACTTTAGGTGCATGAAAGGAATTATCCAACCTATGATCTTGAATTAGTCGTCATGGTATTTGCTTTTAAGATTTGGTATCATTATTTGTTTGGGTGCATGCTGATATGTTCACTAATCATAAGACCTTCCAATATGTGTTCTCTCAAATGATCTTAACATGAGACAAAGAAGGTGGTTCGAGCTCCTTAAGTATTATGATATGAGTGTGCATTATAATCCCTATAAGGCTACTGTTGTGCTCAAATATTTGAGTAGGTTGTCTATACGTAGCCTATGTTATGTTGATGATGGTGGCAAAGGCGTAGCTATAGTGGTCTATCGGTTGGTAATATTGGGAGTTATGTTGGAGGAGGTTGACATTGGTGGAGTATTGGTGGTTGATGATTCCAAATCATTATTTATTGAGGATTGAAGGAAAAGCAAGATCTTGACCCCACTTTGTTAGAATTGAAGGGCTTGGTGAAAGATGACAACATGGAGGTTTTCTCCTAAGGGAGAGATGGCGCCCTTAGGTACCAAGGTAGATTGTGTGTGCCTAATGTTGAAGACTTGAGAGATAAGATCGTAATGAGGCTCAAAATTCTTCCTACTCTATTCACCCTGGTTCTACCAAGATGTATATAGATTTGAGAGAAGTATTTTGGTGGGACGGTATGAAGAAAGACATTGCTAAGTTTGTGTCTATTGCCAATAAGTCAAAGCTGAGCATCAAAGACCGGATGGCCAAGCCCATGATTAGAGGTTCCAAGTTGAAAATGGGCAGAAACCAACATGGATTTCGTGGTTGGGTTACCTAACACTAGAAAGAGTTTTGATTCTATTTGGGTTATGGATGATAGAATGACAAAGTTGGCTCATTTCCTACTAGTGAAAGCTACTTATAGGGCCGAAGAGTATGCTAGACAGTACATTCATGAGTTGGTTAGTTTGCATGGGCTGCTCTTATATATCATATCAAATTATGGTGCTCAATCCACTTCTGACTGTTTGAGGTCCTTCCAAAGAGGTCTTGATACCAAGATAAAGGTTAGTGCAACCTTTCACCCTCAAATGGATAGCCAAGCCAAAAGAACTATCCAAACTCTTGAAGATATGCTTAGAGCTTGTATATTAGAGTTTAAGGGTAGTTGGGATGACCATATTCCATTCATATAGTTTGCTTATAATAATAGCTTTCATACATGCATTGGTATGGCACATTTTAAGGCCCTTTGTGGTTGACGTTATACATCACCTGTTGGGTGGTTTGAAATGGGAGATATGGCTTTGTGGGCCTGTATATGGTTATGAAGGCCTTAGAGAAAGTGAGATTGATAAGAGAGAGGTTGAAAACAACCCAAAGTCGTCAAAAGTCCTATATTGATGTGAGGAGAAAGGATCTTTCCTTTGAAGTTGGTTAATGTGTCATGTTCTAAGCCTAGGGCCTAGATGTGACATGACTCAAGGGGAACCCAAAGGGACCCCAAGCAAAACTCTTAGGACATCATTACACATCCTTGGTCGCAGAAGCAATAGATACAACATCAAAGAGCAAGAATAGGGGCAACGGGACTATGGGAA
>JAOTQJ010139729.1:0-38960 GCA_025642045.1 Solanum sejunctum | reverse complement strand
AGATTTTTCTGTTAGATCTTTTAAAATATTTATTGGTTTCCTAATTATCCGTAAAATTAGGTGGCGACTCTGTTTTTATTTCGAATATCGAGAATTGGTTTTTCTCAAATTAATTGAGTCTAAATCGATTTTTGATTTTTGAATAATTTTTCTTTTTTCAAAAGGCCATTTTTTGGTATAACAACCACCATGATTTCTTCTATATTTTGGGCACCTTGGAAGAGCCATCCCACTATTGCCACGTTAAACCTTAGGGTTAGGCACCCTGTCATTAGAAAATCTTTTTTTTGAGAATTTAAGGATCCTTGGCCTTGGAATTTATGACCTTTTTGGAAAGGACCACCTTCAGCACCTCAGAAACTACCATCATATCGATCCCTATTGGACTCTCCACTCCTTCTCTTCTTAAGCTTCTCCCTTTCAAGTTGCTCGGCATAAGTCATGAGCTAAGACAAGTCCATATCACCCATGAGCATAGCAGTGCAACATTCTTCATTCACTAAGTCAGACACCCTCGACACAAACTTGTTTATCCTTGCCCTGGAGTTGGTAACCAAGTGAGGAGCATATTTTGAGAGTTTGTTAAACTTAAGGTAATAGTCGCTCATGTTCATGGATCCTTTCTTGAGATTGATGAAATCCATCATCTTGGTCTTTCTCAATTCAATAGGGAATAATCGATTGATGAAGGCTACTTTAAATTCTTCTCGATGGGATGAGATCATCATTCTTACTCTCAAGTTTCCATTGAGTAAACTAAACTTGTGCACTTCCCTTGGTTTGATAGGCCATATGTTCAGATTTATCTTCTAAACTTACCACCATAATAACAAGCACTTTGCATATCTCATCAATGAATTCTGGAGGGTCCTCTTCCATTTTGGAGCCCCGGAACTCCAGAGGGTTCATCCTTGTGAAATCCCTCACTCTTGAAGCCGGGGTAGAAGCATGAGGAGCCTAGGCTCCTTGGTTTAATTGATTGATCACAAATTGTGCCAACATAGAAATTATGTTTCGGTATTCGACATGTGTAACTCCTTCTTCTTGGGGAGCTTAAGGAGCCTAATGGGCTAAACCCCCCTTGGGTGTGAGAGCTCTTTGAGCCATTCTACTTGGTTGCAGCATGATCTAAAAGAGCAAAATCACCACCTATTAGGGAAGGAAACCTTATTTTAAATCAAAGGCACGACATAGATCATGAAGAAGTGAACTATTTCCTAAAATACCTCAAAGCCTCCTATTCGTAGTTGTGGCATGCTTTATAACCATGAACAAGAATCTACTTTACACGGTGTATTGTATTTCTAAGGACTATTAAAAAATCTACTGCTCTCATACCAAGTTTTTGATGATTCAAGCCAAGGGCCTATACGTGACATGATAAATGGGAACCCAAATAGATCCCAAACAAGCCTTCTAAGGATGCATAGCACATCCTTAGTTTC
Source organism: Solanum sejunctum (assembly GCA_025642045.1). Taxonomy (NCBI): domain Eukaryota; kingdom Viridiplantae; phylum Streptophyta; class Magnoliopsida; order Solanales; family Solanaceae; genus Solanum; species Solanum sejunctum. The sequence continues at coordinate 37,515 of JAOTQJ010139729.1, read as the reverse complement.
ACGAAAGTGTAAAAGTGTAATAAACATGTAGCACATAATTTCTAAAGAAAGCAGGGCTTTTGACTCACGCTATGGGAAGTTGTAGGGAAGAGGATAAACATGAATCATATAGCAAATAAGACTAAGGGGCGGGTAAGTATGACTCATGTTATGGGGAATTAAGGACCTAGGACTTCCATCATATCAACAACACATTTTCAAGGAAATGGGGGCCAAGACATAGTATAAGTCAAGCACGATACATAAAGAACCATATCAAACAACACCTCTAGTATGAGTGGAACGGGGGCCAAGACACTTAACAAGATCACTCCAAAAGATAAAAATCCTAAATAGACATTTCCTAACAAAATATAAAAGTAAGTAGATGTTATCCCTGAAGTGGAAGACTCATTAATGGTAGTCTTTAACAGATCCAGCAAGCCACGAGGAGGAAGAGGATGACTAGGAGCTCCAGTCCCTACATGGTTAGATTATGTAGGCAAAAGTATGTGTTATTTCTTGGAATGTACTAAGTATGCGGGGTGCATGCAACAAGGAACATAAAATCTAATAATTAATAGGCATAACATAATCAATGGACATGAGCATAATATGACATGTATGATCAATGATTAGTTTAAAACATACATGAGAATAATCAAGTTTGCATAATATATCATATATATATGGGAGGAGACCCTATAGGACATATGACACCAAGCGAGCTGCTACTTGGAATCTCGATATTCACTCCACACTGAGTAGAGGAGTGGTACACTTGCCAAGGTAGACCAAGCGTGATCCTATAAAGTGGGTAACTTTCCCTAGTTGGACCTATTAGTACAAGTCCATTTAGGGAAAATAATATAAACCTATGGTGGAACATAGCTTAAAGACCAAGACATTATATAAGGACCCCTTGGGTCGTGCCCATACCTTAAGCCTTTATCAGTACTAGGTCTAATCTCACGGAATACTTGAAATAATCATAAGTTTAACCATAACTAGCATGACTTATAAAAACATGATAACATGGCATGAGTAGCTCATTTATATACTTGACCCCTACACATATGCATATGCCTTATACTAGAGGGTATAAGATTGCATAAACTTGACCCCTTCTAGTAGGCATTGCATTTCACATTAGGGTAGAGATTGTAACATGCTTGACCCCTTCTAGCGAGTTTTAGTTAGTACATAAGGGTAAAATAGTTTTCATGCTTGACCCCTTCATGTAAACATTATTTACTCACAAGAGGGTAGAATATAGTATAAGGGCTCAATAGTTTGCTCATAAGTCATAGGAACTTATCATGAGTTCAGCACATTCTTGGGAGCCCATAATTTATCATATCATACTTGTCCTGCAATTGATGCAATAATCACACCTCTACAAAAAAAATATTTTAATGTAAATTTAGTCAATCATGATAGGTATATGTACATATGCTTCAAATCATTCAATTCAAGAGTATGAGAAAATAGAGGAGTAAAATCATTTCATTTAAAATCATTCACATCAACCCACCATCATTGTTATAAAACCCTCATTTGATTATTATGAAATCCGACTAAAACCCATCAGTTCTTTCATAACGTTTATAGCATAATAGAGTATATTACTTAACATCATAAAATCTATCACAATGTCAAACCTCAATGACATTTAAGCATATTAACATCATTACTTAAATGATTCCAATGAAATCATGTGTACAATGCATAATAATAACATTATATGCAAGAGTTCATAAAATACCCATGAAATCCAGAAATCTCATATAGTTGGAGAAGAAGAATGGATGGACTTATTGGACGGAAGGTTCCCACAATTAAATCCACAGACCTTGCTGTGATTTTGAAAGATGGTAATCTGATTTGGATGTGTAAAATTTGAAACCGTAGCTTGTCCTCACACTTGATTACCTTGAGAGAGTTTTAGAGAATTTAGAATCTTAGGTTTTTTTGAGGAATAAATAGAAGTGAGGGTGTAATGGTGTAAAAGGATAAAAAAGGTGGGTCATTGTGACCTTAAACGCCATAGCTTCAAACATAGGAAAATAAGAATGGCCATATTTGCCTCTATTAAAAACTAGCTGGACAAGTCTACGAGATCGCATTTACTGGCAATATACCATTCTACGGGTAATAGATGGGGTTTCGTCTAATGGCCCTTTTCCTATCTTTTGAGACCCCTTTTCTCTGATTCACATTCCATGATGTAATCTACGACTCATAAAAGGTCTTATAGTTTATTAGATGAGTCATAGATTGAACTCCTGAAGATCCTAATTTTCACCAAGTTTGCCTGGGTTCTATGAGCCCTCTTACAGTCGTACTTCATCTTACCGACCGTAAAACCTCTCATAAGAGCTTATAGTTCAAATTTTTCCAAAGCTTACTTTTTTCATCTATCATACTTCTCATAGGCGGGGTCTTATACAAACATACCTGGGTGCCTAAGTATAGATATCCCTCTTGGATACACCACCTCAAATCTCCTATATGTTTTTCTTTATCGTGGAGGCCTATCTTGAGGCTCTAGCACCCAATGCTAACTCATGCTCACATGTGTTCCTCATCTCCTCATTCAAAATAGAGGCCTATATGATGGCCTAAATTTGTTGTCCCTCAGTCTTTCTGAGCACGTCATAGAGTAGCCTTTCAATCATCATCTCTTGTACATTGCCTGTTCCTAAAGGCCGGACTGTGGGCTCTTCTACGAATAAGTCTAGCACCAGTGTAGTGATAGTAGGCATAGGAATCATTAACGGTGCTCTTGCTGCCACTCTTATTTCCTCACGGAGGTGTTGGATCACTATTCAAATGACGAACAAGTTTAGTATCTGAGTCAAACTTAGGCGATCCTCAATATACATCTCAGATGCATCAATATGGCCATGTAGAACTTACATCCTCTGATCAAGTAGGGCCACACTATGATCTGTCATACACTACTTTAACTCAAATGGCCTTGCAAACCTATGGCCTCATTTGCTGTAATAAATAAATCAATTGGGACATAGTCTGAGCATGGCGCTGTACTAAGGGCCAGATAGACTCCATAAATATGTAAACCATACCCTACGGGTTGGTAAAGTGTCGATATCACCTATGGTATAGCGAAAGAATTTGAAGTAGGCTCTGTCTCTGTCTCAACATCTATCGGTGGGGCATTCTCAAACTCGGCAATAGTAGTAGTAGTATTAGCCTCAAGATATAGAGGCTTGGTGAACATCTTAAGAAATTTGATTATGGAATATGGTGCGCGCATCAGTATAATGGGAATATCATCGACCTTTGTTAGGTCGTCATCTTGAATTATTAAAAATCTATCACAAAATTAACATTGGTGAAAGGAATGGATATTGATCTTCTCAGTGCTCACTCATGAATCTCCTTAACTACGTAGTGAGTTAAATCAATGTCATAGCCATTTATGGTGCTAGAAACAAGCACGATGTGGTTTGGCATGAGCGTATTATCTACTTTTGTCGGCTAGATGCATATGCAGACCATGGTCTACCAAATAATTTCTAGAAAGTTGACCAAGGACTTTAAAATATGCATAGGGATGGACACCTAGTCGACGTCCATGCATCGCTTAGCAATGTAGCAAGCAACCCATCTCAGTAAGGCAGCCTTTTAGGCTGGATCTATAGTTTTAGCATGTTCTCGTGCCTGCCGCAATCTATAATTGAATGCTAATGTGGAAATAGGGGCCTATTAGTCGATACCAAATACGAACTACCAGATAGTAGCCTCTGAAAGATCCACAAAAGTGTCACGAACTAGTGTCTGGCTTAATTGAAGCTGAGCTATGGGTTTTACCTTCTTTGGAGTGGTCTTGATCATCATAGCAGCATAAGAAGCATAGAACTCTTGGGACTGTATTAGGGAATACTTTCTCGATGGTTCTGCTAACCTCTCTAGCTTGTACTAGGCAAGTGTATCTCAGAGAGCCGACACAACATCAAAACTGAATGTCAATGTTCAAGGCTCTTCAAATATAGTTCATGTGTGCTAGCCTCTGTCATCTTGTCAAAAGTACTCAAAATAAATGGAAGTCATGTCCTTGATGCACCATCACCTTGGTTGGATAGATATATGAATGGCAATAGTGATGGATGTGTCCAAACTATCGGACTTTAATTTGGATTCCTCCTCTGATCCTGAGCCATCATGATCAAGGGAGCCTTACTGGGAACCCTCTCTAGAGCTGGTCATCTGTGTAGAGTCGATCCACCTAGATTCTCTCTCCTCAGACTAGGGAGGCTATGCTGTAGTAGATAGTGCCTATGCGGTACTAGCTGTCAGGATACCACCCGTGTAAGTCGTGACTCGATGTGCTCATTAGGACGAATGTCGAGCTACTCCACTTAGCCACTAGTCTCTGACTCTGTTGGTTCACAATAGAGTTTACCTGACATAACTTATATATTTTCAATTCTTGGTCGAGGACCCATACTATCTGCAGAAAAGATCATATAAGCATAAATGAGTCCAGGAAGTACAATAATAAAAGCAACAATTTACAAAACATTAAACACAAAAAGAAGTATGAATGTCTATGGGCTGTAGATTGAACTATAGGCCATAGGAGGCCTTCGTGGAAATAGGGTAATAGAGTTTTTTCTTATTGGAAAGGCAACTACAAACTCAGTCTCAACTCGTGGTTTAAACCACGAGTCATACACTAATTTGTGGTTGTAGACCTGGAAAATACAAATTGTAGGGATCAAGTCTATGAGCACTGTTTACGACTCACAGTGTAAACTACGAGCCATAAACAAGTTTGTCCTATTGAACTTGAGATTCTCATATTTCTTGAACCATCCATAATGGGCAATTATAGTCTGTGCTTTGAACCAGAGGTGTAAAAGACACTTGTGAATTTTGGCCATGAAGGTTTTGACAACTTCAAGTCCAAACCCATATTCAAACATGGCAAAAAAAAATTCCAGCTAATGACCAAGTCAACAATGATTGCAACAATATCACAACATAGATTCCAGTTCAAAATAGTAGGGTTCAACAAGATTTAGTCCAATTAAAGCCCAATGGCATGCCAAACATAGCCCAAAAATTTCAACACATTACCAACAACAATATTCAAGTCATGTCCAAAAATTAAACAATTTTACCTAAACCCACATATAACAATCCAGTCCAAATTATTTAAAACTATCTACTTTGTCCAGTCAATACAATACATATTCTAAACACAGTACATGGTGTAAATAAGCTTCATTTTAACTTTTTCCATAATAATACCAGTACATTTTTCCATTACCGACACAATATGGCACAACTCATAACTCATAGACATGAATATTCAATTGAGTTTTTGCAACTTTCTTGGTGGATTTCTGTATGCTTTCAATCATTTAGTCAAGGGACAAATATCCAATATAATTTTAGAGCCAAAGAATTCAATTGAACAGTAAAGAGCAATTAGCCCATCCATTACCAAGTATCTAACTAACTAGGGCATGCAAATCCTAGTTCCATAGAAACCAACATCAAATTACACTAAAGCTGAATGGTGGAACACTAGAACCATACCTGTAATGATTGCATTAGAAGCCTCTACCTCGGTCCTATCAGGAATAACATAAAAAACTCTACGACAACCACTAGCATGTGGGCCTCCACAGGCACCACCTCTTCTTGTACCACAACCTGCTCTAGCACCACCCCTTATGCCCTGAGAGGTGTCTTTGCCTGCTGCCTATTGCTTGAGGTCTTGAAGCCTGAGTAGGAAACACCCTACATTGATAACGATTCGCGAAGTGCCCAACCTTATCAGAAGCATAACAATTCTTAGGGTCTCGCCCTTGAGATGACAATGGCAAAGAACCATTACGCCTGGGTGCACTACTTACCTGAGTAAATATTGATCTATCAACACTATCAGATACTAGAAGAGATGCCTGAACTACCCAGCCTTGATGGCTCTACCTCTGGATCTCCTGGTCCCGTGGCGATTGCCTACTAAACTGTCCATGTTGATAGAACCTCTTTCCACCACCGTGTCTATCTTGTTAGATATGCTCTATCATACGAGCAAGATCCACTACACTCTGAAAAGTACTTGTAGCTAACACCGAGAAAGCTATAGCCTCCTGAAGATACCTTGCCAAGCCCATGGAAAATCCTTAGATCCTTTCAATAGGTCGACGAGCTACCACTGACCTCTACCACTCCTTGGCATGGCCGGTGAACTAATATGAAGTCTTGGCAACTCTATATGACTCAAGAATAGCTATATTACATAATCGGTCCTAACACTTAAATAGATACTAATAAGCTCTATTTCTAGGAGTGCCATCAAAATGCGGTGGAGCCAACCGCACAAACCTCTCAAAACTCTTCTGCTCCACTATAGACATGGCTTTACTAGTAGAAGATGGTGGCACTATAAAAAAGAGAGGTGCAATAGATGGAGCAACAACCAAAATCTAAAACTGAGTATTTGGAACTTGGTTAAGATGCCTGATGTGGAGTAATAACAATAGTAAGAGGTTCTATTAGGAGCTAAAGAAGGACCCATATGAATAATAGCCAACTCTGGTAGAGCATTAGAAGGACCAACTGGTGTGGTAGAAGTTGGTATCTCAATAGTACCTGAGGCTAGAGAAGCTCCCTCTAATATGTCCAATAACCTCAAAAGTAGCTCCTGAACTGACGGTGTAGTGTCTAGGGTTCAGGGTGGTAGAATAGGATCCATAGGCCCCTATAGCTCATAGACAGGCTCTAGAGAAGCTGATCTAGTCTGCCTTTGAGGTAGAGCTACCCCACTAACATGTCCTCTGCTCTTGGACCCCGAATATTACCTCAACCTCGGGTGGAAAACACAATAGCTATCTTTGGCTCTCTCACAGAGTGACTAGATTGAGTAATCGACATTTGAGCAGAACAAGTAGATCAGACACTTTAAAAATGGGTAATACAAAGAAATGCATGAATGGAAGCAAGATGCGAAAATATTTTTTAGCAAGTATCTTGTAGACTTTTTAAGATAGGTGTGGACACGAGACTCTACTAGACACCCTGCTCTAGACTCACAAGCCAAATAAACCTAGAGCTTTAATACTAAACTTGTCACGACCCAAAATAGATTGCAACTAAAGAAGGATAAATAAAGTAGAAACAACTCAGATATAAGAAATCTCCCAAAACCTAGAGTCATGAGTACACGAGTATCTAAATAGAACTAAAGAGTAAATACAACTGTATCAAAACAGATACAAAGCTGTCTCTATATCTAATACATAGTCTTAGAGAAGAAATAAAAGAGGATCTAAAGATCTACAATGAATCAGAATGTGAACGTCAGTGCTGTGATCTGGATGGTAATGATAGCACTTGGATGAAAAGATCAACTACCATTTCCTATACTCTGTGCACCATCTGCAGGTAGGAAATAAAGTAGGGGTGAGTATACCAAATATACCTAGCAGGTTCAATAGAGTAGGTTAGAAAAGTCGAACAAGTAAGTAATAACGAAGAACCATACTCCTGTATTTAAAAAGGTCAGCATAATGTAATAATATAACAATAACAGTGAGATAAAACATCTCAAGCATCCATAATGCCATGCAACCATTATATGAAGTGTAAAGCACAACTCATTAAGCAAAATACCAAGGGTGTTACTGCTTTGCCTCTTGCCCATAGCAACGTAATATCAGAATGCCACAATCTTGCCCCTGCTCATGGTCAAGTAATAATATGATTCCAAGTGCTTGCGACCTACTCATGGTCAAGATATGAAAAGCATGAGTCTCACCCTTGCCTCTTGCCTAGGTCAGGGGGAGTGGTTGAATGTGAATCACAATGCCCTTGACTCCTACTCGGGTCAAGGGATGTTGAAGCCACACACAATAGATATAAATTAATAGTGCAACTTGATAATGTATATAGGCATATAAATAACACCACAAGACACCCAAGGAATAATATCAAGTGTTGCAGGTAATGCCCAAACCATCATCATGTTTATAATAATAATTGTAAATGTCAACCATATAAAACCTAACTCATCCTAAGTATGTAAGAATATCAACATTTATGGACCTAACCCATCCCAATATGCAAGTATAATCCTGATACCAAACCTAACTCATCCCAAATACAACAACAATAATAACATACCCAGTAAAATCCTACAAGTGGGGTCTTTGGAAGGTAGAAAGTATCAGATCTTACCACTTCCTTAAAAGTAGAGAGGCTGTTTCGTAGGAACTCTCATCTCAAAACCCATAAGCAAAAAAGAACTAAACATGACAAAGGAAGGAAGGGGACAGAAAAGACCAACTAATAATGACAGTATGTAAATAAGATAAGCTAACACATAATATGACAGGTAATGCGAACACATAAAACACCTAACTCTACCATTAGCCTATTACTCTAATTTGCGACCTTCACTCTTTTCTATCTAAGGTCATGTCATCAATAATATCAAGTTCTATCAAATCCTGTCTAAGCACCTCTCCTCAGTACTTCTTCGGTCTACCTTTACCCTTTCGAGTATCTCCCAAAATGAACCTCTCGCACCTCCTAACAGGATCATCAGTACTCCTTCTCTACACATGTCCAAACTATTGCAGTCTCGCTTCCCTCATCTTTTTGGCCACCGGGGCAAAATCTAGCTTCTTCTAGATAGTCTCATTTTAAACCTTGTAACTCTTGGTGTGACCACACATCCATCTCAGCATCCTCATCTCTAGGGCATGCATCTTTTGAATATGTATCTTCCTAATTGGCCAACACTTCACTCCATACAATAACAATAGTCTACTCACCATTTTGTAAAACATACCTTTGAGTTTAGGTGATATCTCCTTGTCACACAATACTCCAGAGTCAAGCCTCCATTTAGTTCATGCTGCCCCAATATGATGTGTGAAATCATTGTTGATATCACCACTACTCTGAATGATGGACCCCAAATACTTAAAGTTTTCTTTCTTGCGGATAGGTTGAGTGGCAAGCCTCACATCACCGTTTGTCTCATCCTTCTTAATACTGAATTTGGACTCTAGGTATTCAGTTTTGATCCTACTCAATTTGAATTCTTTGGACTCTAATGTGTGTCTATAGGACTCCCACCTATCATTAACTTTATTCCGAGTCTCATCAATCAGTACTATGTCAACTGCAAAAATCATACACCATGGTACCTCCTCCTGGATAGATCATGTCAAATCATCCATCACCAAGGCAAACAAGGGCTCAACACAGATCCTTGGTGGAGTCCCATCTCAATAGGAAAATACTCTGAGTCTCCTCCGACTATTCTTACCCGAGTTTTAGCTTTATCATACATGTCCTTAATCACCTTAATATATGCCACTGAGACACCTTTCACCTCTAGACACCTCCATAAGACATCCCTTGGGACTTTGTCGTATGCCTTCTCGAGATCAATGAACACCATATGAAGATCCTTCTTTCTTTCCCTATATTTCTCTATCAACATCCGAGCAAGATTAATTGCTTCAGTAGTCGACTGTCCTGGCATGAATCCAAACTGGTTCTCTAAGATAGATACTACTCTTCGTACCCTCATCTCTACTACTCTCTACCAGACCTTCAAAATATGGCTTAACAACTTGATACACCAGTAATTCTTATAGCTTTGAATATTTCCCTTATTCTTATACAATGGAACCATTGTACTCCTTCTCCATTCATCAGGCATCTTGGCAATCTTCATAATAACATTGAGCAGTCTAGTCAACTACTCGATGCCATCCTTGACCATGTTCTTTTAGAAGTCTACCGGAATCTCATCGAGCCCAATCGCCCTCCCCCTCTTCATCCTACTAATAGCCTGTCTTACCTACTCAACTTTGAACCACCTGTAACACCCAAAATCACGATGGTTGTTGGAGTTGGCCAACTCACCCAAATCAATATCCCTATTTTATTTTTCATTTAAGAGTTTATAGAAGTAAGCTTGCCACCTTAATTTAATGGAAGTGTCATCAACTAACACCTCGCCCTCCTCATCCTTGATGCACTTCACTTGGTCCAAGTCGAGAGCTTTCCTTTATCTTACTTTAGCGAGCCTATACAATCTATTTTTACCGCCTTTATTACTTAACTCATCATAATGGTGGTCAAATGCTGCTGGCTTAGCCTTCGTCACTGCCATCTTTGCTTCTGACTCATCCCAATATATAAATATAATAATGATATCGATCCTATCTGGAGCCAACAGTACAAGTATATCATTAGTACTAGACCTTACTCGTCCCAATTGGTTTCATAAGACTCACTTAATCAAATTCTATCTCAAATCCTTATAGACTCATCATAATTCAACTTGATTCATCAATATGATCAGGGTTATATCACAATTCGACTCAATCGGAATTACTTTCCATCATCATTTCAATTATAACAGCACAATCTCATAATTATGTATCTAAATCTCATAATTATCACATGAAAAGATCAATAACTCAAATTCAGTCCCAAAAGGTTAGCCGAACCAAGATTGATGTTGAAAGCACACCCGGACAAGCTTTAAATCAACTCAAATCCTCAAATTGAGCTTCCAGTTAGATCTGCCACTACCAAAATTAGTTACTACTCATCAAGAAAAGCATTTTGATACCCATATTGACATGTTTAGGGTTAGGGGCAAAATAGTAAAAATTAGGGTTAAAATTCAAAAGTCTCACATCTGGAAATTGATTTTGGAATCATGTTCTACTTGAAAAATTGAGTTCATGGCCGAAAATCCCATTTAAAAAAGTTCAAATTTAATGAGAAATAAATGATTAAAGTTTGAAAAATATTGTCCTAAAACCCCCAATTTTAGGTGATGAAATTCATGAAAAAAAGAATGAAATCAAGATAAAACCCATGAAAAATGATTATTTTAGTGTTGGAAACTCTTATCCGACAAGAATCTTTGGAAACCTTTCTACAAAATCACACCAAAAAGCATAGAATTTCAAAAATGGATTAAAAATGGTGTTTGTCATATTAAAAATTATCCAGGTACAATGAGTGCTCCATGGATGCGGAGCCCATCCTGCGATCGTGATGTGTGAACTATGGAGACCTCCGCAAATGCGGATGCTCCTCCATGAATGCGGAGAGGATAGTGTCCCTGCACTAGATATCAACAAAATCAGCATCCTAAGTCCAATTTCGCTACTCGAAATGGACCCCGAAAAGTCACCCAAACTCAGAATTTCATAAATGTTATCTGTATTCATACCAAAAATAATGATCCATACTCAGACAAATTAGTTTTAAGGCCTTCTTGCAACATTTATTGATTTAAGTCAAATAAACTATTAGAAGACATTAAAATATCGAATCTGCCCTTGAAAACTTCAAAAATTATGATGAGACCATTTGTAGTGTTAGTTTCACCATCTGGAACTATTGGGACATTACAATTTTGATCTGAGCTTCAGAACTACAAATGTTGACCAAAGTCAAACTTTGGTTCTAAAAATGACAAAAATAACAACTTTGGGCGTTAAAACTACATTTGAACTCCAAATTTAGTTCTGCAACTTCTTGTAGTTTAGTTTCAACATTTCAGAGCTACTGAAATTGACAGATCTCCGATAAAACCTTCGAAACTCAAAATGACACTTTTTCAACAACTTAAGCTTCCAAAAATATCAAACCTCATATTTTCAACTTTTAAATCTTAGGGTTTCAGTTCTAACCATTCAAATAGTTCAAAGTTGGCCCAAAGCGACTTTAAAAAAGGGTAAAAATTGTAATTTTCACAGGTAAAGTAAAAAATGAACAACTAGGCCATTATACTATTTCTATGTGTTACCAATTAAGAGTTGTACAACCAACTTATACTCCATTTAGATGGTATTTTAATTGTACTATGAAAAAGTTGTAATTATCTTGTTTATTTTAAATTCTAATTATTTTGTTTATTTTAATAGCAAATAGAAATATGAATAATCTAGAGCGTTGTTAGATGTATAAAAGGTTAGATGGTAAAAGGGCTATTAATTTAAGTTTCACAATTGGTGTGAATGATTTTATCAAGTTTTCTTATTCTCAATGCAACAGCATGAGTAGTTACAATGTTAGATGTCTATGTAAAAAGTGTCAAAATATTAAATACATAGATGTTTAAACTGTTAAAGTGCACCTTTTTCGGCATGGATTTGTTGAGGGATATTTCATTTGAAAGTATCAAGTGGAAGAAAATATAGTCTATGAGATAACTTCTAGTGATGATTTGCATGGTAATGGTAAAAAAGAATTTATATATGAGAATCCATATCGTCGAATAATTTTGGATGTAGCTAAATCCAACTTTGATCAAGGTTCGAGTTGCCAATCTTTTAACAATATTAAAGCTAGACCATCTCATCCAAATGAACATTCAGGTGAGGAGGAGCCTAATAGACCAAGTAATTTTACCTACCAACCAATAAATGTTCCACCAACTATTCTAGTAGCTGCTGCTGCCAATATCGTTGAGGTCCATGCATCGATTTCTGAAAATGGCCTTAACTCTCTAACCTCACATTAGTTTATAGTATTTTGTTTAGATAATATTGTTACATTTTTGGATGTTTTGTACCGAAAGATACACTTATATATGCTATTTATTTTGAATCTGTATGAATTATTTATCTTATATGAATGTTTGTTATTTTTAATGAAGTATATTTTATAATTTTCAGCCATCTTCCTCTCTTTTGCCTCTAATTGAATAGGGGTACTTTTAGACAACTGTCTAAAAATAATTAGAGATGGATATTTTTCGTATCTAAAATAAATATGAAAATCAAATCTCACGACGAATTTGCTACAAAGTATTTTTTTTCTTGCTAAAAGCAGTACCCTAAGCGCCAAAAACAACTAGCAACGAAATAGCGACAAATGGTTCATCACTAATAAGAACAAATAGAAAAATTAGTGCTAAAAAGTAACAAAATACTTAAACTAGCGATTGTTTTGCTTATAGATAAGAATGGCATCGAATATATTGCATTGCTATTTGTTGCTGTTACAACAAAGGATGTAAATATTTCATCAATAAGAGGTTAGTTATGAGCATCTTTGCGATAGACTATTATTCATTGTTATTCCATCGCTAAATCAATTTAGCTATGAAAATATGCTCTTTAGCGAGAGTATACATCCATCGTGAAACATATTTTTTTTGGTAGTGAAATAAGGTTCTATGTATCTTGGGCTCAAATTTCCCTTCTTGCCAAACCAATCTACACCCTTCATGGGTGATACATTCAAGTACACCCAATCATCAATATTAAATTCAAGATCTCTTCTCCTCACATTGGAGTAGGACTTTTGCCTACTTTGAGCCATCGTAAATCTTTTCCTTATCAATATCACCTCTCTAAAGCTTTCATGACCAAATTCTATCCTAACAAAACCATTTTCCCAACATCAAACCACCCAACTACTGATATACAACGTCTACCATATAGAGTTTAAAAAGGAGCTATCCTAATGCTATAATGATAACTATTGTTGTACGGAAACTCAATAAGTGGAAGATGCTCATCCCAACTACCTTTAAATTCCAAAATGTAAGCACTAAGCATATCCTCAAGAGTTTGAATGGTTCTTTCATCTTGGCTATCCGTTTGTGGGTAAAACCTAAGCTTAACTTTAGTACTAAGGCCTCTTTGGAAGGATCTCCAAAAATATGAAATAAATTGAGCACCATGATTAGAAATAATAGACATGGAACCCATGCAATCTAACCAACTCATGAATGTATATCTTGGTGTAATCTTCGGCACCATAAGTCTCTTTAATGGTAGAAAGTGAGCTAATTTTGTCATTCTATCTACAATAACCCATATGGAATCAAACTGCTTTCTAGTCTTTGGCAAACTAATTACAAAATGCATGTTGATTTCTTCCCAGTTCAAACTAGGCATCTCCATATCTTGAGTTAGGCTACCCGACCTTTGATGTTCGACTTTGACTTGTTGGCAATTATGAAGCCCGGTTATGAAGTTTACAATATCTTTTTTCATACTACCCCACTAATGCAGTTTCCTCAAATACCTATACATCTTTGTAGAACTGGAGTGAATAGAATAGGATTAATAATGTGCTTTTTCCAAAATCAAGTTCCTCAACCTCGTAATATTTGGCACATACAATGTACCATGGTATCTAATAACACCATCTTCTCCGTGGGAGAAAACCTCTACCTTTCCCTTTTTCACTAAGGCATTCAACTCTAGCAAATCTGGGTAAAGGTCTTGATTGGATTTGGCCTCTTTAATCAAAGAAGATTTGGAACCATCTACAACTACCACATCTCCATTTTTCACTTCATTCAACAAACTAACCCCCAATCTGGCAAATCGATTGACTTCCTTTGCCAATTCTTTCTTATCAACATTAATATAAGCCATACTCTCTATGGACACTCAGATCATTGTCCACAATATTAGCCTTGCCGAGATGATAATACACACTCATGTCACAATCCTTAAGGAGTTCTAACCGCCTTCTTTGCCTCAAGTTGATATCTCTTTTGGTGAACACATGTTGGATATACATTTGGTCGGGCAAAACATCTACATGAATTCTATAGAAATAATGATGCCATATTTTCAAAGCAAATACCATAGCCACTAGCTCAAGATCATGGGTTGGATAATTGCACTCATGCACCTTAAGTTGCCTAGATGCATAGGCTATGACTTTGTTACTTTGCATCAACCAAACTAATTCTTGAAACATCATAATACATAAAAAACCCTTCCAACCCTTCAGATAAAGCCAAAATAGGAGCAAATGTAAGCTTTTCTTTCAGAGTTTGGAAACTCTTTTCACATCCATCGGTCTAAACATTCCCTTCTTTTGTGTAAATTTTTTCAAGAGTGGAACAATTAAGGATAAACCACTAATAAACATTTGGTAGTACCTACCAAGTCCAAGAAAATCCTAATATCTATTAGAGTCAATGGCCTAGGTCTATTTGTCACAACTTTCATATCTTTAGGATGTATTTTAATCCCTTCACCTAACACCACATACCCTAGAAATACAACTTCTTTCAACCAAAACTCACATTTATAAAATTTAGCAAACAACCTCTCATCCCTCAAGGTTTGCAACACTACCCTCAAATGTTTTGCATGCTCTTTGTCACTCCAGAGGTAAATCAAAAATCAATGAATACCATAATAAACATATCAAGGTAGGATTTTAAAGATCATCTTCATAAGATCCAAAAATATTATGGTGCATGTAATGACCCAACCTAGAGGCTTAGTCATCACATGATGAATGAGATACTTGGAGGTAGCTCACCCAAACCATCTAAGCATCTCAAGCATTCATGGGCATTAAAGATCAACATATTGCTGAAAACTTATCAGGGAAAGAGGTTATGGGCCATCTATTGCAATGAAGCAACATTAAAAAGCAAATAATTAAAAAAAATTATTTGTTCATAAGCTTACCACTAATACATATGAACGAAATCGATAAGCTCGATTTCTATCAAATATAAAAAACATCCATAATAGACAGCATAAAAAGTAAACACCTCAAAAGGGCCATAAATGTACTGTCTAAAGCAAAATACATAAGGAGTGGAAAAATAGGTGGAGTCCCGAACTAAGGGATCAATATAGAAAATAGCTAGTCTCAACGCCAACTAATTCTTACAAGCTAGTGGAGCAGAACCTGTCCCTACATGGTTAATGAAATGCCCCACATATGCTTCAAAATGCTCCATAATCATAATTTCTATATATCTCAAAATTCATGCGCGATATCAAAAATCAAATTCCATATTCTTGATTAGGGGGCAAAATTGAGTAGGAAATGAGTCTAACCCAGATTTTCCAAGACCTGTAGCAAAAAATAATTTTTGCTAATTTTTGATTTCTAGTGGTTGTCCACGCAGAGGCGCGACGTTCCTGGGGCGTACCACTATGTAATTACAAGTCCGCGTCTAGTCTATGACATGCTAAGGGCGCGAACCAGCACAACATACTCCTTACTTTATCTATGTTAGCCAAAGGCATGGGGTTCATAGCCCCCTGCCCACTTAAACGTGAAATCTCTTATACTTAGCCATGTTTCAACTCTATAACTCACGAGACCCTCTCTCAAATCCCTCAAGACTCTATCAATACTCTCATTCAAATCTAAGGATCTTAAGCTCAATTTTGGAACTAAACAACTCATTTCAAGCTCTAATTCTACTTCAAGTTCACCTCAAAGAATTCAAGGTTTAAGGTATGTGGGTCTTCATCCATGGGTCCTTTCACCCATGGAGCCCGACCTTCCCTTTTTATGAAAATTGCATGTTTTCTAGTTGTATTATCTATGAGAATATTTTATTATGGAATATGAAAATTTATCATGTTAGGGTTTTGTCAAGACTTCATTATGTTATAACTTATTATTATGATGGTGAGCCCGAAATGATGTATATATGCTATGAGCTTGACTCTCTTATGCTTTTGTAATTATGAAAGACTTCCCTTAACCCTACTTCCCTTTTTCCTTTTTAATATCTCTTGTTGTTTATTTTTCTTCTGTGACCAAGGATGTACAATTGATATGCTAAGAGGCTTGTTTGGGCCCTTTAGGTTCCCAGTCACCATGTCACATCTAGGCCCTAGGCTTGGGTCGTGACAGTTAAATCATCAAAGAAAATATGCATTAGTACATTGAAATACACTAAGTATATGAGATGCAATATACACTGTAATGCCATCCTAATTAAACAAAACATATAAGTATACATAAAGGTTAATGAGTTATGAAGTAAGCTTAAACATGCACAATGAATATGACTCATGTCTATATGAGACAATAAATATTAAACATACAAATTTAGGACATATCATAGGATCATTTAAACTTTTGGGAATAGACCATAATCGACAGTAAGACCATGTGAGCTACTACATAGATTTCAATAAACTCTTTCTATTAGGAAAAGGCCAACGCACTACTTCCACTAGAAAAGGGGAATCTACTTGCTAAGGTAGATGTCCAAAACTTACTGACTTTATAGTTGCCTCTTTCATAACTTTTGGAGCTTTGTGGTCCACTAGCCTAGTTTATAAGTATCCTATGGTGGTACATAGTTCGGAACATAAAAGATTTAGCTTCAAGGGAATCATGCTTTAACTAATGGGATGAGTCCTAACCTCTAGTCTTCTTGGTGCTAAGTCACTCCACAGAAATTTTTTAAAACATACTCTTAGAATCATAAAGAGCAATCATAAGAGTAACTCGAACTTAAGAATCTTTCTTAAATATCTTTTAGGGCAATAATCATCATACATATACCTTTGGTAAACTTTAACTTTGAAGCTCTTTATAAATGCCCTAATCATAGTCTTAATTCATTAGGAAACTTCCACTGAAAATAAGGTAGGCTTCATTGATGCATGGAATAATCAAAAATCACAAAAGTCTTAAGAAATTTCTTCAATAATAGAACATCGAAATCATTGAACCTTAATAATGTCAAAACCCATCATAGAATCAATATCGTACTTCATAAATATGTTTACTTAATAAAGTAATCATTGAACTTTATGAATACTATATAGTGTTAGGAATCATGAAATCATCATAAATATGCATTAGAATTGAGAAACTTAAAGAACACCTAAAATGCATAGTAGGGAACTCTATGGATGAAAGGATACCCATAAATCAACTCATATACCCGGGGAACTAGACAAAAAGGAAATTGGAGCCTTGGGGAAGAAGCTTGGAAACCCTAGCTTTCTTCTTAGGTGTTCTTAAGGACATCTTTTGCTTTGAAGAATTTAGGAATATAGAATAAAGGTAATTAGGGCTTGTAGGCTAATATAGGTTCCTTTTCTCTCCCCATAATGAAATAGTTTTGAGTTAGAATTGATGGGAATGACCGAATTTCCCCTTATTAAAAACTGTCAGAAGCCATCTTCAAGACCCCGACTATGGGACCTAAAATGACTTATGGTCCATAAATCTTTTCATCTGATGGATCACCTGAGAATCTTAAAATTTGATTTTTACTGAATTAAAAATTATGACAAATAGGATGATCCGTATAATTTTGTATGGGTCGTGGTCGGACTCATAGAGTCCTTCGACACTTAGACAAATTTCACCTTATTCTTAACCTCTTTCCACGAAACCATATAGGATTATGTCACATTCCACGAGCTATCTGATAACTCGTACACCACCTTCTTGAAAAATCTAAATTTTCTTCATGTCTGGGGTCCCACTTATTAACCTATATATGAACCATAATAAATATCATCTATGGGCTATAACTTAATTTGTAGGTTACCTTACACTTGGAAACTTTTCTCCTTCCCAAAGTCCTATGCTTAAGGACCATCCCTATGTGCCATAGAAAAACTTACGGGTTATAAATGGTCTCATGAACTAGGTTCCCAATCATTTTCTAGGCTAACTTTTCTGTACTCGAGGCTCCTAAACTGGGGTTTGTTATAGTGCATTAGCTAGGCAGAAATACATCACCACAAATTTAAAATGCCCATATCTATTTTGAAAAATGTATTTAGGAATATTACATACCTTTACCCAAATTTGATGACATCTGAATCGAAGACCAATCTTAGAAAAATGACAAGCCCTTTGCAATTGCTGAAAGAGATCATCTATTGTTGGTAGAGCATACTTGTTCATTATAGTGAACTTATTAAGTTGTCAGTAGTTGATGCACATTCTAAGAGAGCCATCCTTCTTCCCGATAAACAACACTGGTGCATCCCATTGTGACGTGCTAGGACTAATAAAATCCTTTTCCAATAAATATTTCAGTTGATACTTTTACTCTTCCAAGTCCATCGGGGCTATGTAGTAGGGAGGAATTGAAATAGATTATGTATCAGGGAGGAGGTCTATACCCAAATCTATTTTCCTTTCAGGAGGAATATCGAGAAGCCTATTGGGAAAGATGTCAAGAAACTCATGGACCACCAGAACTAACTCAATAGGAGGGACTTTAGACTCAATATCCCTAACCCTTACAAACTAATAAATACAATCCTTAGAAATCAATTTTCGAGCCTTAAGACAAGAGATAAACCTACCCTTGACCATCAAATCATGACCTTTCCTCTTAAGTATGGGTTCATTTAGAAATTAAAACTAAACTTTACAGGTTTTACAATCAATAGAAACATGATATGTATGCAACCAGTCCATCCTATAGATAATGTCTAAATCTACCATATAAAGTTCAACAAAACCACAAAGAAAGAATTTATGTGACGTGGACAACACTTATAGACTCTTGTAGCATCAATAGATTCACCAATGGTGGTGGGCACCTCAAAGGCTTCACATAACAATTTGGGACATACATAAACCTTATTAGCAACAAATGGAGTAATGAAAGATAGAGTGGCACATGGATCCAAGAAAGCATACACATTATAATTATAAATCTTTAACATACCAATAACAACATCAAGCACCTCATCCACCCCTTGCCTCACTTGAAGTGCATAGAACCAATTGTGATATGGAGCAGCTCCTTGTTGACCACCTTGTTCCCTTTGATCAAAATGGGTGCCTTTTCCTTAAAGGCAACTATCTCTACCCTTGATTTGAGCATGTGGACAATCAACAATCCTGTGGCCTATCTTACCACAGCCAAAGCATGCACTCATGTTCCTTAAACATGTACAACTATTATTCCTTCCATATTTTGGACACCTTGGAGGAGTCATTCCACTATTTTCACCTTGATCTATAGGGTTGGAAACCCTATCTTTAGCAAATCTTTGGGTTTGAGCATTTCTTGAGCCTTGATGTTGGAATTTGTGGTCTTGTTGAAAATGACCACCTTTAGCACTTTAAAATCCACCATCATATCAATCTCTCTTGGACTCCAAAGCAACAAGCATGGCAGTTCAACATTCTTCATTAACCAAGTTAGATATCCCCAACACAAATTTGTTCATCCTTTCCCTAGAGTCAACAAAAAAGTAAGGAGCATATTTGGAGAGCTTGTTGAATATGATGTAATACTTCCTCACACTCATGGAGTCTTGCTTGAGATTCATGAACTGCGTCATATGCCTTTCTTAATTCAAAGGTAAAGAAACAGTTGAGGAAGGTGGCTTTGAATTCTTTCCATGGAATAAGATCATCATTCTTCCTCTCCATCTTCCATTGACCAAACCAAATTTGAGCAAGGTCTTTAAGTTGATAGGCCACAAGTTCCACTTTCTCTTCTTAGATTACCCCCATAATAACAAGAACTTTATACACCTCATTAATAAATTCTTGGGGGTCTTCTTCCACTTTGGAGCCATGAAACTCTGGTGGTTTCATTATTTTGAAGTCTATTACCCTTTAGGCCAGAGTAGGAGCATGATGGTCTTGTTGGTCATGGCTCAGTCCAATAATGTAAAAATATTCTGATACGTCGCATAAGTGACCCCAGCTTTCTCTTACAGATCTTGTGGGGCTAGATCACCCTTGGTAGAGGAACCTCTTTGTGCCATTCTTCTTAGTTGCATGATCTAGAAGAACAAAAGGCAACCATTAGAGAAAGGAACCTTAAACTAAGTCCTAAAGCATGACATAGATTATGATAAGTGAATTATTTCTTAAAGTTCCTCATATCCATCTATCTATAGTTGTGGAATGCTTCACAATCATGACCAAGACTCTACTTGATACAGTATACTAATTTTCTCAAGAGCATTTATAAAGCTAGTGCTTTGATATGAAGCTTATCTCAACTCAAGCCTGGGGTCTATATGTAACACGACGAATAGAGAATTCGAAGGAACCCCAAACCTCTAAGTATAAGTAAGCACATCCTTGCTAAAGCATAACAAAACATAAAGTAAAAAATTCTAAGGAAATTATGGATTTGGTCTCAAGCTATGAGGATAGAAAGGGAATGGGAATTCCCACTATCAAATAAAAAACAAAGACTAAGGGAAGGGTAAGTATGACTCATACTATGGAGATAATAGGGGATTAGGACTTTTAGCACATGCCATCATATATAAGAACACATAAAGGGATAGGGAGTAAGTCTGCAAAAATACATAGGCATCATAGGGTTCAAGCTCATCATATATGTTTATCTAACAATACCTCTAACATGATTGGAACGGATGCCAAGACATCTCCCGAGCTCACCCTTAAAACTAGATGTTCAAAGTAGTTAAGTCTTTAACATAACATGAATGAAAGTGATTGTTTTCCCTAAATTGGAGAACTAACCAATAGCAAAAATTCAATTCTATGGTTTGGAGAACTAACCAATAGCAAAAATCAATTCTATGTACTAACCACGAGAAGGATGAATATGTTCTTTAGTACCTACATGGTTATAGGAAAAATATATCCATTAGTACTTGGAGATGTATTAAGTATGCAGGGTGCAAATACAATAAAGATATAATCCATAATTAACAATATGCTAGTCATATACAAAAGAGATAAGCTCGGTACAACATGAATGATCAATAACTTAGTAAAAACATGCATATAATCAAATCACATGACATATCATATATATGTGAGAAGGTATCATAATCGATATATAAGATCAAGTAAGCTACTACTCCAAATCTTGATGCTCACTCCACACAAAAAAGGAGTGGTTTACTTTACCAATATAAATCATCCATTCACCTTACTATATCACCTTTTTGGAGAGTGTTGCAAAATGTCCTTACCTTACAACATAGACTTTTTTGTAGGTGTCATAAAATATCCTTATCTTACGACATCTCCTTTTCGATAGGTATCAAAAAATATCCTTACCTTTTGGCATAACAGTTTTTGATAGGTGCACGACCATTTAGGGAGTCAATATCACGAAGTTGTGGTAACATATAGTTTAGGGACAATGGCTACCAACCAAGGTCCTTTCAGTACAAGGTAAACAATCCCATGGAATACTCAATTCATATACATAATCATATCTTACATAATTTCATCACTCATGCTAGTACCATAGGAGTAGCTCATCAAATTCATCACATCATAACATCATAGAAGGGCTTCACATCAGTCGTAACTTTTATATCATACTCATGAATTCAAAGCATGCATATTTGTCCTCAAATCATTGTAACATACTTTTATTGCCTAACTTGGCATAATTATACTATCAACATAAGATACTTGTCACATAACTTTAGTCAAACATGGTTCGTATATGCATATGATCTTGAAATCATGTAATTCAAGAGTACAAGATATGAGAGGACTAAAACAAAGCCTTTTAGGAATCATTCAAAGCAACCCACCAATATTGTAGTGAAACCCCCAAATAGACCTTCCAACAAATTTTCAACATATTTCATGCATAGGAGTAATAATAGAAAGTACCCATAAGAAATTAGTCCTTCAAATGAAGTAATTTAATAAAAATAATTTTGGGGACTCTATGGGTGGAAAATTCTATGGATAGAATACCCACATACCTTAAACTTATCAATAAAGAAACTTGAGGAAGCTTGAAGGATTCACTTGTATTCTTGATCTTTAATGAAAGTCCTTGGGAATCTTTGAATTAGATCAGGGATTTTGGTGAGAATTGGAGAGGATATTAGAAGATTTAAAGATAGAATTAGGGATAAAAGTTTTGTAGCAATTGAAGAATCCTATCTATAATAGTTTTGGGTAATGACCTCATTGCCCTCACTTGATTGGGAGAATGTTCAAAAAATTTACATTGTGGGGGGCTAGAAGGGCGATATGGACTTGCTCCCTGTCAGTTCATTTTGGTACGAAGTTTGGTTTTCTCTTAGTTTGGACTAGAAATGAGTTTAGGCCACTTTGGTACTATAGGAGAATAAGTGGGTGACACAGATTGGTCATACAGGCTTCTATTTTAGGCCCAAATCACTCAAAAAATTATTTTTCGATGCAGGTCACCTAAAAACCAAAATCGACCCTTTTCCTATACAATTTTGCCTCCTAAAAAAGATACAGAGTCAAAATTTTCAAATAATGAATGGATTTTAGATATTTTTTGAAATACACCATAAGAGCATTGTCTCATAGGAACATGTTTGAGGCCTCCTTTACATTCTGCCTCTACCTTAGATAAGAATGTTGAATATGTCAACATGTTTCTTGTCATTGACCTTATTTGAATTACTAAATCCAATGGAGAAGTTGGATTGTCCAAAAGGTTTTATGATTGATGTTTCCCTCTTACAGTTCTTGAGGCTTGTTGAGAGCTTTTGACTTTAGTGTCATCACTTCTAAATTCTACTTACTCAGTTTGAGCTTGACTTGCTTAATGAATATTTTGAGGTGAAGTTGGTCCTGCCACCTATTTCGTATTCTCATAATCTTCTTTTTCCTAAGCATCATCAGGTATAGGATCATTGTTGACTATATTATTTAATAGATTATGTCTTTGAATTTAAAGCAATTCTTCAATTTTTGTGTCCTCCATATATTTTAGACTTTCAATATTTTCACTCTCACCAAAAATCTCATGGACACTTTTTTCAATGCATTGTGCTTTTTTGTTGTAAACTCTACATGAATTGCTGGTGGAGGAGTACCCAACAAACACTCCATCATTTTTGGGATCAAATTTCTCATGATCTTGCTTTCTATTATTGAGAACCTAAACACTTAAAATCAAAATCCCTAAGACAACTTAGCTTAGGCTTTCGATTAAAAAATAACTCGTATGGGGTCTTATTAAGAGTGGACCTCTATTTGTGAAATGAGATTGTGTTAACTACTACAGTCCAAAAATTCTTTGGAAGTCTAGATCTATCAGCGTAGTTCTAGCAATTTCCACTAGGGTTCTATTCTTTATTTCCACAAATACATTTTATTGAGGAGTTTTAGGAACTAAAAAATTGTGATGGATTCCTTCCTTTACATCAAAGACTTCAACGTTAGAGTTTAAAATTCTGTACTATTATCTAACCTGATTCCAACAATCGTCCAATTTATCTTAGATTGAATCATTTTTCAGAAGTAACCAATACATCAATAATTTTATCTTTGTATTTTATAAATATTATCAAAGTGAACCATAACAAATCATAGATTATTGCGAAGATGTATTTTTTGCCACCTTTACTTTGAATTTTCCAAGGTCCATACAGATCCATATGTATGAGTTGTACTGGCCTATTAGTACTCACTTGCTTTTTGTGTTTGAAGGAACTTTTCATTTTCTTTTCTCTAACACAAGCATCACACATTTTGTTTTCTCTAAAATGTATGTTCGAAAGTCCTCGAATGAGATGTCTTACTACAAGATTGTTCAGCAGAGATGTACTCACATGCCCATGTCTCCTGTACTTAGGTTTGGGCTTTCTTATTGAGATTTGAGATATGTCAAACGGTCTACTTTAGATGCATTCAAATTGGTTATATACATATTTTTGCATATTCTTGCAGTAAGAATTACTTTGTTAGATGACATATTCGCGACGGTACACTTGTCAAAAAGGAGCCTTACTCCATTTCCTTTTTTACAAATTTGAGAAACATTTACTACGTTGTACTTTAACCTATTAGTACAATAGATATCTTCAATTGAATGTTCAAGTGGCTTGCCAATCCTTCCAACTCCAATAATGTATCCCTTTTTTCCATTTCCAAAGGAGACACTGCCACCTTAAAATACCTAAGAGAGAGAATATTT
The DNA here is from genome assembly GCA_025642045.1 of Solanum sejunctum. Taxonomy (NCBI): domain Eukaryota; kingdom Viridiplantae; phylum Streptophyta; class Magnoliopsida; order Solanales; family Solanaceae; genus Solanum; species Solanum sejunctum. Next base: position 12,884 of record JAOTQJ010139729.1, on the reverse strand, counting down.
TTAATCCTTCTGGTCATGTTCTTTGAATAAACACTACACATGAATCATCACTTACTGCTTCCTCTAGACTTTTCCTGCATAAGGAATCAATTGTTATCTTTGAGAACCCATTCCAATCTGAGCTCCCTAAAAGTAGATAAAGGTGTTACCAATGTGTTTTTTAGTCTAGGTAAGCAAATTTTTCTTCACTTTCTTGACATTTAAATCAATTCCACTCCTTATATCTCTTTGTGCCTCAAATTCATAGATAGATACTATTCAGCATTTTAAGTCCCTCATAATACTTTGTAAGATGCCCATTTCTACCATAATGCATAGTAAATTATCTGATCCAAAATATATACTTTCTATGAGGATAAAGTAGGGTTTCTATCTTCATGTATCGTATACCTTTTCCATCATGAATTTCTTGACTAATCATATTGGACAATATTTTAGAGGAACATGTTCACTTAAGAGACTAGTTCAACTCTTCCTTCATGTTAACCAGGTTCCTCTTTCATTTTAGATTTCTTTCCAAAGATACAACTAGCTTTAGTTCAAAATGTTTTAGTCTTTCTTCAAGTTTTAGCTTAACTTTACTAGCTTTACATTGAAGATTCACATCAATAATAAAACTCTCACTCACAAGTTTCTTGAGATCACACTTTTTGCCTCTAGTAACATAATTTTTTACTTGTAGATCAAACATTTGAAAAAGCAGAGAAGTTTTGTTATCTTGAAAATATCAAAGCCATTATCCAAAAAGGCCTGTTCAACTGTTAAGTTATATGAAAATTCAATAAAAATACTAAATAGTTTTTTAGTTTCCTGACAGAATAATTATCAAGATTCTCTTTAAGATTTAAAAGTGTTCCCTTATCATCAACTTCATCATTTGACTTTGCCATTAAAGCAAATAAGATATTAAAGACATTATCATAATCTTTCATTTCCATGATAGATGCATCTTCAGGATGTTCTAACTCTTTTGATTCACTTGAGAAGTTTTCCCAAACTGCAAGGGTCTTCTTCACTACAAGATTTACTAGAACCTCCCTTCTTGATTTCTGAAGGACTTGGTCACTTCGTCTGTCACATCTTAGATTGACATGTTCATTTTTATCCAGCTTTTGCATAGGACAATCTCTTATAAAATATTTGGGCTTTCCATATTTTTGACATAAGTTAGAACTTGTTGCAATCCAAATTTTGAATCTATCACCTATTTAGTCCTCATGAGCATTTTTCAGGCAATCCTAAATTTTTTGGTAGACACAGATGTTCAGATCATGTTGTATTCTATTGCTCCTACTATACATATAAGAAGCTTCTTAGCCTTATAGTTCTTTTCAATCTTCTTCCTATTAGTTTCACTATATTGTTGTTATGTTTTGACGAATGACATTTGTGATATCTCCTTTCTTTAGGTTAGTTGTAGGACTAAAGTACTATCTAGTATGATAACCTACAACTCACTATCTTTTGCCATAAGAAAATCATGCCTGCGAGTTTTCCACTAGCTATAGAACTATCCATTAAAGTGAGGGGGTCTTGTAGATGATTGTTCTTCTTCCATATTGAGTGGAGCAGTCATTCTTTCGTAGAAGTATCTCTAGGTGTTGATTTATTTTAGAGATGCGATTTAATATCAATTGTTACAATTTATGTCTCCACTATAGTCCGGGACCATGTCAATTAGCACAGTAATGATGTAAGAATAAGTAAAAAATTGGTGGTAAGAGTATAAGATTTTATATAAAAAAACCTCCTTGCTCAAGTGTCATGACCCAAGCTAGGCCTAGGTATGACACAATGAATGAGATCCTCGAAGGAACTCTAAATAAGACTTCTAAGGATATCGTAAGCATTCATAGGTAATGATCAATTAATATAAGTGAGAACATGGGTTAAGGGACTAAAAGTTTATAACATAAGTCAATATGAGAATACTAGACAACATCCTTTTACATATTATGTCCAAAACACATGCCTATAAATACAAAAGTAGGCAGGGGCTAAGACACGTCCCTAGCTCAGCCTCAAAAGAATAGCAAGATAATAGTCTCACAGTCTTGAGCATAACATAATCTAGAAGAAAAGAGCATTATATTTTAAGCATAGGGACTCAAAATTTTTTGTCTCTATAGCAAACCATAATCAACCAATAGTATGAGGAAGAGAATGTTTTCCTATCCCTATACTGTGCGATATATACGCACAAGTATGCATTAACACATTTGAATGTACTAAGTATATAGGTATGTAATGGAATAATTATCACAAATGCAATTGATCAAGTAAAATACATACTTGAATAAGTAAAGATATAAGCTATATTAGATGATCAATACACTAAAGTATAGTGTAGCGTAAAAGATCATACATTTTGTAAGGAAGTAATAATAGTTGACAACAAGACCATGCAAGTTACAGCATGCAATGCAATATAACCTTTATATTGAAAAAGGGAGAGACTACTTGCCAAGCTACACTCCATCATGGTACATTTATTCATTTGTCAACATTGAGGGCTAAATGTGGATCCATAATCTTTGCATATAAGGAAACCTATGATAACACATAGTTTTAGGAAAGAGGTTGCTACTAAGATTTCCTTTGGAAGCAAACCTTTGACTTTCAGACCAAATACCACCTCAGGCCTTCTTAGTGATATGTCAAATTTGATAGAATAATAACACATGGACAAGATGGATCATAAGCTTTAAGTATTAATTAATCATCAATGATGTTCATAAAGTAGCTCATTAACCTTGACAATTCAGCAATGTGAGAATGGTCCTTATCACAAGTAGAATCCATGATTTAGGCATAAAAAACCTTCAACCTACGTTCAATTATTTATCGAAGGACTCCTATGATCGTATCAATAGCTTTTATAATTATTTATGGAAGGACTCCTATGATCATATCAATAGTTTTTATAAACCTTTGGTTGAAGTCGTTATCATTCAAGTCATCATTCATTAGAAGCTAGGGTATACTAGGTGGGTTCAATGCCAAATCACTTTTAATAATATGCAATTCAATGAGATTATAAATAATTACAATGAAATTCATCAATTAGAATTATTATAAAAACAACCCACCATAAAATCTCTAAACACTAAATAGATTGATATAGAAATACCTTGTATATTATCAATTCCGTCCAACTGGATATTAATTTAGATCAAAACAGGACAATTAGCATAAAGTAAGTCATAATATATGCAATGGATGCATAATCATAAAAGCCCATGAATTTACATAAATAAAATTGAAAATATTTAGTGAAAAATGCTTGGGATCCATGGGTGAAGGTACCCATGATGAAAGCCCATATACTTGAGATGAAAATTGAGAAAGAACCTTGGGAAATTACAGAGGACATCAAAGAAACCCTAGCTACTATTCTCTCAGACCTTAGGAGGAATTTAGGAGAAATAAAATCTTTAGTGACTTAGAATTAGTGAATGCAATATAGTTGAAGGTATTTTGATAGTATAAGGCAATAAAGTTGTCTTTAGGTACCAAAATGATGTAATTTAGACAATAGGGTAGGAGAAAATAACTAAAAAGTCCTTCATTAAAAATATGTCAAAAGGACTCACAAAGGGGATATACGGATCGTACATCAATCTATGGTCAATAGATAAGGGGTCTCATACAAAAGGACATCTTCCAATACTTTAGAACCACGAATCACAAAGGGGATTTGATGGATTATAGTTCTATTTATGGGCTCGTCCTATTTGTTTGTAGATATACATCAGAAGTTCAAACTTTGGGTTAGAGACCACGCACTCAGTGACGTGACCCCTAATTTTTGTTCTCTGAACCCTAATTACAACTTCTATCTATGATTCATACATCCAAATATGGTCCATCAATGGACCTTTATGTATCACCTCCAAAGTTCCAAATTTTTTTCCAAGTGTCAGGATCATTTATAAGACCTTGTTTATGACTCGTATAATTTATGAGCCATAGATTGGGCTCATAGTACCTGGCATCAGAACTCAGTTTTGCACTTTCATACCATATTCCAACTTCTAACATAACGAGTATTATAATATCTCTCCCTTATGAACATTTATTCAAATGAGGTAAAGTCTTGCTTGAGTAGATTAAAATGGTTAACAACAACCTCGGGTGAATGCAATAATGCAACACAATCATAACTTTTGTGAAATTATGCATCAAATATCATTCAAATGCACTTTTATGAGTATGCAAGCAAGTAATGAGACATGGAAGGCTGAAATGCAAGAAATTTTGAGGTTTTAGGTAAGAATAAATTAATACTTTAGGTTTGAGTATAAGGGAAGAGATTAGCATATAATTTTATCATATTCATTTTCACTTCGTAGAGCTTTTGACTTGTTGGTTTCTCTAAAGTACCTTGATAGATCCAACTTTATTATTCCTTCACCTTTTCACTGTTCGATCCAAAATATCTACCTGGACCTCCTCATAAGTTAAAATCTTTTCATTACCAACATCTTTCAATAGCATAATTTAATTTGAATTTCTAAATGAACTATATGTAACTCTACTGGTAGGTATAACTCATATGCCATCTTGAAATCTACCTCAAGATCTTATAATGTCCCATATACCTAGGATCACTTTCCCTTTCTTACCAATTACATCATACCCTTCATGGGTGAGACCTTCTAATAAACCCAATCTCCCATGTCAAACTCAAGATCCCTCTTCCTAATATTCAAGTAAGACTTTTGATGACTTCAAGCCATCTTCAGTGTTCCCTTATGAGCTTTTACCTTTTTGATAACATCAAGTACCAAATTAGGACCAATCAATGCTGACTCACTACTTCAAACAACCTCACTGGACCTACACCTCCCATAAAAATCTTTAAATAGTTCTATATCTATACTTGAATAATAGCTATTGCTGAAGGCAAATTCAAGAAGTGGTAGGTGGTCATTCCATGTCACGCCCAAAGTCCTGTTAGGGTGGACTGACACCCGTTGCCGATGTGGCTCAGGAGAACCAACAAGTGTCTATGCGCTTCTATACATATTAGAAGGGATTTCTACATTTTACATGCCTTTGAGAAAATAAACAATGATAACAAGCCAAAAGAAAATGCATATGGCTAGGCCATTGGGGCCACAATGTTTAAAGTACGAGACATGACCACACTTTAATTTTGCATACTCTATAAAGCCTCTAGATAAGGAAAAATATGTGATAAGGTTCGGGACAGGCCTCACTTCGACTAATTGTACAATACAAAAATATAAGCTCTAGATATACACAAAGTTCCAAATTAACTTGGAACTTAGTAACAACAGCTGGATATCCTGTACTCCTACTGGGGAGATCTACTAGCACCTGTATCGGCAGCATAAAATGCAAGTCCCCCGTAAGGGACATCAGTACAAGATAATGTGCTGAATATGTAAGGTAGGAAATACTATATATGAAGTAATAACTCAAATGAAACTATGCACTGGTATAGGATAAGAGACCACCTTTAGTTGTACAGCGGGATCATGTACTTTATGTTCTTTTTATTACTTTACCTTTATTGTATAATCTGTAAACAACATGTAATACAAATGACTAGCTGATCAGTGGCAAATATATATCGAGATCAGCCCTAGCTAGGCTTTTCCTTTAACCCCTTGGGCTACCCCCATTATAGGATCGACCCTAGCTAGGTGATTCTTCCACACTCGAGTTACCACCTATCAAGAATCATTATACTTTACTTTTGAATTACCTTTGAGATGATTCTTTTGGTGGTCACAATATTAGAGCTGCAGGGATGTATATTTAGCATGAGATATGTAGATAATCGTACAAGAGAATATGAAAATAAAAAGAGTATGTTACACAAATAATGAAATACGTATGAGATGAAAAAGCTTGTGAACTTTATTTAGCAACAAGAACCCATCTAACTCAGTATCTAAGTATGTATGCAGATTTTAGGGTAACTATGTACTGAAGCATATGAACATGTGAAAGAATAGATACATGCTTAGTAGTTTTGTCAGATTTGGTAAGTGCCTTTATGTGCCAAGGAGGGATCTATGTTTCATGCCAAATAATATGAACTCAAATAGCCTTACATACCTCGCTGTACGACTTTGCTATTACCTCGAGATAACCTTACGTTCATCCAAATATTTATCTACAATATAGTAGGTGATAACACTAGCATTAAAAACCAATAAATAAATCTTGGAAGCCCAATCTCAAAAAAAAAAAAAAAATAACATACAAGCAGCAAGTGGGTATTAATAAATCTGAGCATATTCTTTCAACCTTTACGCCCCCAATCATATTTTATAATACACATTCTCATATACATATCATGTGAATCCTATTATAGTGCTATAACAGTGTTACAATAGTCCACAATGCACAATACATAATAATTTTATGCCACATACAAATAGGCGGCATAACGATACGTCCCTTTGCCCTATTACGATGTTGACGATTCCAAAACTTTACCAACTTCAACACCAAACTGTTCCCACAACATTTATACATAAAAAATCCCTAAAATAGTTAAAATATAGTCCTCAAAATAAGCAGATAACGTGACACCATACTCCTCAATCAATCATCCCACAAGTTAGAATTACGAGCACAATTACGATATCAAACAAGAACTCACTTTCATGGACTGTAAAAGTGGTGCATCAGCAAAGTTACATCACTAAAATACTAAAACTTGTTAAAAACATAAGTCTTAATTCATTATTCTACCAACCAAGAAGATAAAATCCTCTTGAATAATAAGAAAAGTTCGCAACAATCCTTAGGACACATGCACATGCTGTCCAAAATTTTGGCACAAACATAACTAGCATATACTTCTTGTTTTTCATGGGATAAGTATAGCAAATACATGGGTATTTTCACTCACCTTAGCCTTTAAATTTAGGTTTCCTTCAAGAAGCCCAGAGGGTTATGTAGGCTGCCTTCTGAGGTGAAAGAAAGAGAAAACAAAAGTTTTTAAGAAGATGAAAAATTGTCTCAAGTGAAAATGAATTAAGGAGCTGTTTTGAGCCCTTTTTAAAGAGTATCTTGGACGAATATCTTTTGACCGTTTGACCACATAATACCACATTTTAGTAATCTAGTGAGGCAGTAGATTGGACCTCATGGTTGGGCCTAAAAGGCCTCAAAGTTGATGGGTCGTGGCTGCCCATTTTCCAAATTCCTCTTCACTTATTTTGGGCCCAAACAGCCAAGTGGGTTGTGGTGTACGTGGGCCCTTTTATTATTTATCTTGGGCTTAAAATAAAGTCCATTTATGATACTAAAATATGGGATAAAGTTACACCCTTAGCATAGACTTTATTCATAATCAGACTTGGATAAATTCGACGTTTGGCCTTATCTCCGTTTAGCTAGCAAATTTAAGCTAAGCAAGTACGTGACTCACCTGCTAGCTTCTTAAGCCCTACAAGAACCTTAATTTTATCACTTTGTTTTGGGTCTGTGATCTCCTCAATTTGACATAAAACATGTATACACTAGACCTTCTTAAGCAATAGACGCACATATCGCCCCATAACATGATATTCAAGCACTTTTAGAAATTAGTGTTAATGTGAAACGCCACATCATATTTCATTTACATAGCACTAGTATTGTAATATGTGGGGTATTACATCCTCCCCCGCTTAAGAACATTCATCCTCGAATGTTAGCACAATTGGACAACTTAACCAAGTTTAAACCTTTACTTACGCAAACTTTAATAGCACACTAAGTATTCAATGACACTACCTATTAGTGTTCGAATTCCACATGTTTGACTTCCTATTTAGATTCAAATAAGTAAGGATATTTTGATTTCATCGCGTCCCATGCTGGAAGAACCATTGAAAGCTCTTGGGATAACTCTAGTTCATATGTAACCTGCTCGAACTTCTTAATAATTTTATATGGCCCTATGTAACATGGGCTCAAGTTTCCTTTCTTACCAAACCTCACAACCCCTTTCATTGGAAACACCTTGAAAAATATTTAATCTCCTATTTAGAATTTTGGTCCTTTCCTTCTACCATCCGCATAGGATTTGTGATGACTTTGGGCTATTTCTATCTGCTGTTGTATTACTTTAACTATTTTCATGGCTTGTTGTACTAGATCTGTCCGAAGCAAGGTGGTTTCACCCATTTCAAACTATCCAATTGGCGAACTACATTTTCTTCCATATAAAGCTTCACAAGGTGCCATCTTGATACTTAAGTGGTAGCTATGATTATAGGCAAATTCAATAAGTGGCAAATGATCCACCCAACTACCTTTAAAGTCCAATGCTCAATCTCACAACATATCTTCAAGTGTCTGAATGGTGCATTCTGCTTGATGGTCTATTTGAGGGTGGAATGTTGTACTCAAATTCACTTCTGTCCTTAAACTCCTTCAGAAGGAATTCAAAAACTTTGTAGTGAATTGAGCTCCTTGATCAGATATAATGGAGATTGGGACTCCATGTAGACTGACTATCTCTTTGAGTTATAGTGTGTCATACTCTTTAGCCATATAATCACTCCTGACTAGCAAGAAGTGTGCTGACTTTGTGAGTCTATCTACTATTACTCATATGGAGTCAAGCTTCTGAAATTATCGAGGCAAACTGGTAACAAATCTATATTGATTATATCCCACTTCCATGTTGGATGCTCGATGCATTGCATATAACCTCCTAGCTTTTGGTGTTCTACTTTCACTTGTTAGAAATTAGGACATTGAGCCATAAATTCTACAAGGTCCTTTTTCATGCCTCCCCACCAAAACATTCCCTTTAGGTCATGATACATGTTAGTTGATCCTGGATGGATGGAATATCAGGAACGATGGGCTTCTTCCATTATCATCATTTTTAATCCATTAGTATTAGGCACCCATAATCTATTTTGGCAGTAAAGTACTCCATTTTGTGTAAGGTCAAAGCCCTTTATTGTACCCTGACTTATGTTTTCCTTAAGTTATCATAGAATAGGATCCTTAAACTATTTTTCTTCCACCTCTATTACTAATGAAGACGTTGCTGCATTATGTACAATAACCCCTTCCTTTGGAGTTTCAAGAAGGCGAACTCCCAAACTGGCTAGATGATGTAGATCCTTTCGCCACTCCTTGACTTATCAAAGCTTGATCACTAGTATTCATGATTGTCTTATCACTCGGAGCATTGGTTACCATATTTGCCTTCCCCGAATGTATAGTATATCAATGTCGTAATCCTTTATAAGCACTAGCCACATCCACTATCTTAAATTTAGGTCTTTTTGCTTAAAGATGTATTATAGGATCTTGTGGTCAGTACATATGTGAACATAAACCCCATACAAATAGTGGCACCATATTCTCAGAGAAAATACAACCGCTACTAGCTAAAGATCATGAGTTGGGTAGTTATTCTCATGTGGTCATAGCTTTTTAGATGCATAAGCAATTATCCTACCATGTTTTGTTAGTATACACCCTAAGACAAGTCCTGAAGCATCACAATACACTGCGTACCCCTCGGTATATTCTGGAAGTACTAGCACAGGTGAAGAAGTTAGCTTATTTTTCATCTCCTAAAAGCTCCTTTCACATGCATTATTCAATTTGAACTTGGTCGCCGTATGTGTAAACTTTGTTAGAGGTGCAAATATAGAAGAAAAAGCTTCAACAAACCTTCTGTAATAACTTGCCAAACCTAGAAAGCTTTGAACTTTGGTTGGTGTTGTTAATCTTGGACAATTTTTCACAGCCTCTATCTTTTGTGAATCAACACTTATCCCGTCATAAGATACAATATGATCTAAGAATGCAACTGATTTTAGCCAAAATTCACATTTAGAAAACTGGGCATACAACTGTTGATCACAAGGAACCTGTAACACTTGTCGTAAGTGATTTGCGTGGTCCTTCTCTAATCTTGAATATACCAAAATGTCATTTCTAAATACTATTGAACATATCCAAGAATGGCTTGAATACCCTATTCATTAGATCCATAAAAGCCACTGGTGCATTCGTTAGCCTAAATGACGAAACAAGAAATTTAAAGTGACCATAGCGTGTTCTGAAAGCTGTCTTGGGTATATCTTCATCCTTCACCCTCATATGGTGATACCCTGATCTCAAAACAATTTTTGAAAAGCATTTGGCACCCTATAGATTATCAAATAAATCATCAATCCTGGGGAGCGGGTATTTATTCTTAATTGTCGCCCTATTCAATTGTTGATAGTCGATACATTTTCTTAAGGTTTGATCCTTTTTATGTACAAATAATGCTGGTGCACCCCAAGTGGACACACTAGGTCTTATAAAACTCTTGTCCAATAAGTCTTTTAACTGCTCTTTTAATTCACGCAACTCTGCCAGAGTCATTCTATATGGAGGGATAGAAATAGGTTGAGTGCTTGGAAGTAAGTCAATACCAAAATCTACTTCTTGTTCTGGAGGTAAGGCTGGAAGTTCTTCACAGAACATATCAATAAATTTATTTTCTATTGGAACTGATTGAAGAGTTGGTGATTCTGCCTCTATATCTCTCACTTTAACTAAATAATATATATACCCCTACGTAATGGAGGAACTAACACTGATAATGCAATAACTGACCCAGTAGATTATGTTATATCACCCATATGCCTTCTCGGGCAATCTTATATCACATGCCCAGGTGCACCACGGTAATAAGAAGAGTTTGTCCCAACACGGCATATACCTGAATGACTTCTTCCATACTATTTACAAGGTTGCCTAGGGGTCATTTGCCGACCTTCTTAATATCCTATTGTTCGTGTACCTTGTCTCTCACCTCGTTGACCAAACTGATTATTTCTAGATCATTGAAGTTGTGGTAGACCACTGGCTGTAGAGTAGTAGGATAATGGCCTACACGATCTATGAGAAAACCGAGGCCTAAGTTCACCTTGGGATGGTGTAAACTGCCCTGTAGATCTGGCCTTTATGGCCTACCCCCTTTCAAACTCTTATGTCCTTCTTCTTTGCCTTTGATCCTCTAATTTTCATGCAAAAGCTTGGATTTTCACTATATTCATGTCCTTGTTCAAGAAAGCAATGGTACAGTCTCTGACTAGATACATATCTAATCTATCTACATATCGATGAACTCTAACTACCACAGTAGCAACTACATTAGGTGCATACCTGGCTAGGAATTAAATTGAAGGCTATACTCCCTCATGCTCATATTCCCTTGGTAAAGGTACAAAAACTATTCTGCATGGGACTCTCGGATCTCCAATGGAAAGTAATGGTTAAGAAATCCCTCTTTGAACTCCTTCCAAGTAGTTAGGGGTACATCTATACCCTTAGATTGCATCCAAGCTTTATACCACAATATAGCCACACCCTTCAACCTATATGTCGCTAACTCGGCAAATTGTACCACTCACATCCATAACATCTAAAGTGCGCTAAATCTGAGCAATAATATCTTGGGGATCTTCATTAGGATCTGATCTAGTGAAGGATTGAGGGTCCAAATTAAAAAAATTACGTATCATTGTGCCAACTGCCTTGTTCACACCACCTGCACCTATAACTGGACCTTCGTATCTTTGACATTGGCCAGCAACTGTATGGGTCAATAGTTGGACTGCATTTCTTCGATCCTACACTATAGCATCAATAGGTGGTTCTGAGGGAATTCCACTACTTCCGGTTTCATCAGGAGTTGAAGGAGTTAGAGATGTCTATGACAAAGACTCCTCTTGAACCTTATTTTTTTGTCTCACCTGACTGGGTATACTAACCACCACTTCTACTCCCTTTCCTTTACCTTTGTTTTGCCTATTTTCTGGCACACTTGCTGTAGAAAACAATTTGGCATTAGACATAATGCACCAATTACACTTGGCTTTATGGCACGATCTAAAGAATGAAAAGAAAGTAACAACTCCTAAATATCACGTAACCACCTGCTTATAAATGTGGTGCATAACACATTGATAAATAAGACTCTATATAGACACGGCTTTGTAGACTCCTAAGGATGACCCACTCTAATACCACTTGTGTCAAGCCCAAAGTCCCATTAGAGCGGACTGGCATTCGTTACCGATGAGGCTCGGGAGAACCAAACTATATCTATGCGCTTATATACATATTATAAAGGATTTCTACTTTTGATATGCCTTTAAGAAAATAAACTATGATAACAAGCCAAAAGGAAATGCATATTGCTAGGCCATTGGGGCCACGGTGTTTAAAGTACAAGACATGACCACACTTTAATTTACATAGTCTACAAGGCCTATAGATAAGGAAAAGTATATGATAAGGGTCAGAATAGGCCCTGCTTCGAGTAACTGTATAATACAAAAATATAAGCTCTAACACACAAAAAGCTCCGGAGCAACCTGGAGCTTTGTAACAGCAGTTGGATATCCTATACTCCTATTAGGGAGATCTACTAGCACCTGTACCTGCAGCATGAAATGCAAGTCCATTGTAAGGGATGTCACTACGAGATAATATACTGAATATATAAGGACGAAAATACTATATACGAAGTAATAGCTCAAATGAAACTATGCACTAGTATAGGATAAGAGACCACCTTTAGTTGTACTATGGGATATTATACTTTATGTTCTTTTTATTACTTTACCTTTACTGTATAGTCTGTGTAGAACATGTAATACAAGTGACCAGCTAATCAGCAGTAAATCTATATTGGGATCGGCCCTGACTAGGCTTTTCCTTTAACCCCTTGGGCTTATCCTCTTAATAGGATTGACCCTAGCTAGGTGATTCTTCCACCCCTTGGGTTACCATCCATCAATAAGCAATATACTTTACTTTTCAATTACCTTTGAGATGATTCTTTTTATGGTCACAATAGTGGAGCTGTACGGCTATATATATAGCATGTG
>JAOTQJ010139722.1:17625-38964 GCA_025642045.1 Solanum sejunctum | reverse complement strand
AAGTCTAGTCAAACCTTTTCAAAATTAATCAATTTATAATTAATTAACCTTCGTCAAGTCATAAGTTAGTCAAATCATGTAATCTCCGGATAACCGTATTTAGCGGCCATTTCGAGTGCATAAAACCTTCTCGAAGTAGAAATGTGAACCCGAACCTATTTTCTGGATTTTTAAAAGATTTTTTTGTTAGGTCTTGTAAAATATTTAATGGTTTCCTAATTATCCGCAAAATTAGGTGGCCACTTTTTTTTTCTACCTTCGAATTTTGAGAATCGATTTTTTTTCTCAACTTAATTGAGTTTAAATTGATTTTTGATTTTCAAATTATTTTCTTTTAAAGCAAGCCATTTTTCGGTATAACAAGATGTTAATTTCACTATGTGACTTGGCCCATCTCTATAATGTGCATTACTAATCCTTACTTATTAGTTCCAGTACAACCTCTCCTTGGCCCGACTTGGTTGATTATATGAAAATACATTAATCAAATCCTGTTAACTAATCTATTTTCCTATTCATTACTACCTTGGTCCAGTCAGTAATACCAGGCGGGTTATAATGTTGCTCACAATCAGAAACCATGCAAAGCAAAGAGAATTAATTAATACATGCATGCACACTTTCCAAGAATTATGAATTATCTGATTTTACCTTGTTAGTTCTTCATGGTTCCTACAACTTTAGTTGTGGATTTAGCTACTCATGCTTTGTGTAGATGCATAAATTATAGATTGAGAAAATATAATTGAACACTTACACAACTGAATTAAGAGCAAGAAAATCCAACCTCAAAGAGAATCACAAGATTAAATATGAAATTCAAATACAAGTTTTCTAAAAATCTCTCTAATGTAATCTCATAATTTTCTCTCTATAAATACTGAGTTCTCTGAGTACTATATGAAAACTTATGAAAAATAATCTAAAAAACTATTTATAATAAGTAAAATACAAGTCCTAAACAAAATAGGATAACTGGTCGACATGCCATACGAAAGGGGTTTACGAGTCGTATTGCATTCCACGGCCCGTAATTAGGGTCTCATATAGCAACAAAATTCAACTTCTGCACTTCTTTCCAAAATCAATGCCAAACCTGTAATCCTGCAAATATAACACAAAAACACATAAAAACAACTAACATTGCATTGAGAAAACACAAAATTTCAAGTTTTAAGCATCAAAAGTGTTGTATTTTGGCGGCACATCAACACCCTCAACTTAAAATTGCTGCTTTTCCTAAAGTGACAGACTCAATTTATAGATAATACAGTAACACACAGACCTCAACCCAGTGGCATACATCCAATCAATCTCAAACTCAAATACCCATACCACCTTTGTAAAATAGAATCAGATACCCATCTAGCAAACTAATCTAGACTAGTGCATGTGACAACACAACTATGACAAGTGAGGTAATATCAACAATCCACAATCATTGAACTAATCTAATGCTAACAACGTAATGCAAGTGTCCTCACAGAAAGAAGTCCATATCTAACACTCAATGATGTTTTCATGTATAACCTTGGGACTATGCAAAATCACTCACTCACACAAAAGATATTCATGCATCATGACTAATACCAAAAGCTTGTCCTAATATTCAATAGAAATTAAATATCCATGGGGAAACAAAACAAAGGAAAAAAACCCCAGGATCAAAAATTAGGATAATTATGAACCCAAGCTACTCAAACTTCACTGAGGCCCATAACTACCCACACCTCATCAAGAAAGATGTGAATTGCCACCCATGCACACAATCAAAGCAAAATAAAACATAAAGGGGTAAAAAAGCATACCTGGGCACCTAAGTACCGGTGTGTGGCTGACTTTGGCCACCTTCCTCTAGTGGGGTAGTTTGCTAAGTAGTAGTACTGTGACTTGAGTTCGATGCATCTCTGCCTCTTATCTTGACTCTCTCAAGACAAGATTGAGCTCTTCTGCTCAATCAGCCCTTCCTGAAATTGTGCAACATTAGGATCAATATTTGAGCAGGTCCTCTTCCTATGGGAAGGATGGATAGGCTCATCAGGAGCAAAAAGATCAACCACTGGCACTGGAGGCATAGTCATTGGTAGTGCAACTTTTACTGCCAGTGTTATTGTCATCTCGGCCAGGAGTCACTGTATCTCTATCTGAAGGGCCATAAAGTCTAATGGTTGGGTCCTCAAAGGCATCATTTATGGCATCTATGGTGGAGAGACGATTTTGAATAGTAGCAACATGCAAATGCCTGAATGCAACCCTCCAAGTCTAAATGACCTGATAGACCTATGGAATGATCTGATGAACAAGGTGAGTCAACTACAAGTCAGCGTGAGATGACCTATATGCCAGTGCCTGTATAGATACAACAAACATATAAACCATGCCTGGAAGAGTTGCTTGTAAAGTTGTGACCTATGGTGCAAGAACAGAAGTAGTAGGCCTCCTCATCTACCTCTAGCTATGGGGGCCTCTCCTCAGTAGCAGCAACAGTAGTGATGGTAGTCTGTGAACCCTCAAGTAGTGGTACTAGGGCATCTCAGGCATAGAAGTAGGTTGTGCTCGCTAGAGTGCTACGAGGTTCTTTTTAGCCTCTATCACGCTAAAATCCAATGTATGTTGGGCCTCAATCAACTAATCCAGCTAGTGCAAACTCTCCACCCTCGACTTTAGACAGAGCCTGTATATCAAGAAAGGGAATGGGATAGAGGTAAACCTCTTTAGGAAGGCCTCGTGAATCCGAGCAGCTATAAAGCGAGACCAATCAATATCATAACCAACTAAGATGCTAGCAACCAATACTGAACACTTTAATGTTAATATATTATCAACAAGAGTAGGCTGGATGCATAAATGAACAATCGCCCACCAAAACTTAGTGGAAAAATTGAGCTATGCCTTGATAATAAGCTCCGTATGTATGGCAACCCAAGTAGGTTTTGGACGCTGCTCGGCTATATAGTCAACCACCAATCTCTTTAAGATGGCTTGTTGCTCTGGATCTCTCATAACCAGAGGGTCCCTAGTTTGCCCCACCCTATACTTAAACTTTGCAGTGGATCTGGGGTAGGGAACTTTATTCAAAAAATTCAATATACCCACCTGTTGGCCGCTTACTCTCATCTCGATTAGTCTGGTCTGAGCGAGGGGCTTCTTTCCCTTAGGAAGAGTGCTATAAATAATGGCTGCATATGAAGCATAAAGCTCCTTACCATGGTTGGGAAGTGTCATTTAAGAGAGTGTGTGAGCCACTGAAGCCTATAGCAAATCATCTTGTCCTGGAGATCAAGGACACCATCGAGTCTATCAGACATAACTCAAGGCTCCTCAAAAATAGAGCAGGCTAGCTTACTCCACTCTTTATGTTGTGGGCCTTCCGCAAAAATGTCACGCATACCCGTGACATATCACCGACTAGTAAGGGTGTCAAGTGAAGAAGCTGATGATTGGGGCACTGTTGAGGTCTCTATCTCTGATCCATCCCTCAGAGCTGGACTCTTCTCTTGATTGAGTCATTTAGATAGAATCGCTCCCATCGTAGCCTCCCTCATTAGACTAGGGAGTGCAAATGATGAAAGCCTGTGTCTGCCCAGATCTGGCAGCAGCTATAGTCTGTGGTTTGGTAGCCTTCGGGTCTGGGCTGATGCTCAGTTCCTCTAATGATCCACTTAGGGCCGGGGTCTACTCATCCTCTGAAGACTTATCTCTAAACCTCTAGGTAAGACTAGTATCTCATCACGTTTAGCTTTTAGGGCCATAGTACTTGAACCATAAACATTTACACACCTTTGTTATCCCCACAAATCAAAAATTGATATGCAAAAATAATTCGGATCAAGTTGTAGAAGGGTTCTAGGAAAGTATCTTTACAGGCAATAGTTGGTACTACGAGCTAAAAAGAGCTTTCATAAAATAGTGGTCCAAACAATTTTTGTCATTGGAAAAGTCTACGAGACCAGGTATGTCTCATAAAATGATTAACGAGTCATAGACTAAGCGCTAGATAATTCAAGTGAGTGAATTTATTTCAGGCAAGGATCCACGAGAACTATCTACGAGCCGTAAAGTGTTTTATGACTCGTCAAAAGTCTCGTGTAATGAATATTTTGAACCTTCAACTTTGTGGAATCTTGTATGAGGAGAAATTATGGATCGTGGAATGATCCAAAGGCTGTAAAAGCCACTCGTAAACAAGAAAACTCAGTTACCTGAGTTTCTCAGCTTATCACAATGGACCCCATATGACTTTTCAAAATGTATTCTAACAATATTGAAGCAGAAATGCATGCATTCACATGATTATCACACCACAACCAACACTCTAAAATGTTATTCAACACATATATCCCATCGAATATGACCAAGAATGTTTCTCCAATTATTCTGACCCCATATAGCAATTTTTTAACAAAATCTACGCACCTATGTCATCAACCACCAATTTACACACACAATATCAATTCATCACACATAGTGGGTGATTTAATAGGCATCAAAAGCTATTCAAGACGTGCAATCAATGTAACGATACCCAATTCTGGACTTAGACAAACATTGAAATGTGGGCAACCCAAATTTAATTATCACACATGGGTTTCATGTGTAAACTACCATTCCCAACATAATTTTCAACTAAATCATACAAACATAGGCAAATTTAAGGTTTTTAACCAACTAAAAACTTACCAAGTAGTGTGATTAACTTATAGAAGATAAAGGAGATGAAAAGGCACCAAATCCTAGGTTGCCAGAAAGTCACCAGAAAATGGGTATAGGATGCCATCAATGGTAAAAATCATGTGGGTGAGGGATTGACCAGGTAATTTTGCAATTTAGGTTAGGAATGGGGTCAAAATAATTTGACCCCATTATTTATTCCTTGACTAGGTCAACTGAAATCTAATGTCTCTGGACTCTACGAAACACTGACTATGGGACGTAGAGTGTTTTATGGCTCATAAACTATAGTTTGTAGAACATCTGAACCCTAGATTTTAGGATTAGGTTTCCTTGACTTTGGTGCCAATAGTCCTAATTGGACCCCTGGGCATTGGTCTGGAAACCTTCCATCTTATCAGGAATAAAATATGTGTCCTTATCACAATAAGGCTCCTCATACATAGATGCATATGGAGGTTGATGAACCACTGCTATCCCTGTGCTAATTCAGGAAAGCTCTTACATGATCTCTTTTTTGATCTTTGCTTGCTCCGAACCAATACTAAAAGCACATGAATGTTTAGTAGATGTTATGTCTCTTTTCCCCCATGGACGATTAGTCTTGACCACTCTGTCTATTCAGAGTTGTACTGGCCGGTGATTCTTCTCAACGTTTTGTGGATATCTAGGTCAAACGGATTCAAGGGTCTACCTCAACTTCGTGTATTGGGCATACACAACACCTACACCCTGTAAAGAAATAAAAACAAAACATAAAATATGGGAAATAAGGATTAACACCCAAATGACTATGAATTAACTAAGTCTTGCTGTATTCCCCGGCAATGACACCAAAATCTTGATGTGTCTCAAGTTGCACCTCTTTTAGAGAATAAATTGATCGTTGTCAAGAAATAGAACCTAACAAAGGTTAGGGCTGAACTTAAAGGGAATACGTAAACTCAAGAGAATTTAATAATTACAACTCGAGAAGTTAACCACATTACTTCCCCAAAGGGGAGGGGGGTTGTAATAGTTAATGGAAAATAAAACTAAACTGACTAACACAAGAATGAAATCAATATGGAGATGAAATAAGGTTTTGTGTTCCGTATGATTCCCTCACTCTTTTCTAGTGCGTAGCATATAGGATGGTAAGTTAAGTTCACCAAGCCCTATGGTCAAAGGTGAGAGGTGAATTTCACTATGTCGATTGACCCATGTCCATAGTGTGCATTACTAACCCTTAGCTATTAGTCCAAGTATAACCTCCCTTGTCCCAGTTTGGTTGATTAGATGAGAACACATCAATCAAATCCTATTAATTAATCTCTTTTTCTATTTATTACTACCTTGGTCTAGTCAGTAACACTAGGTGGGTTCTAATGTTGGCTACCATCAGAAAACATGAAAAGCAAAGAGAATTAATTAATAATGCATGTACACTTTCCAAAAATTATGATTATCCAATTTTAACTTTTTAGTTCTTCATTAATCCCCAAACCCTAATTGTGGGTTTAACCACTCATGCTTTGTGTAGATGCAAGAATTATGGATTGAGAAAACATAATTGAAAACTTACACAACTGAATTGATAATAAGAAAATCCAACTATAGAAAGAATCACAAGCTTAAAGATGAAACTCAAATACAAGTGTTCTAAAAAACTCTCCAATTTAATGTCATAATTTCTCTCTAAATACTGAGTTATCTGAGTATAATGTGAAATTTATGAAACAAAACCTAAACATCTATTTATAATAAGTAAAATACAAAACTCCTAAACAAAATAGAATAACTGGTCGACACACTATTCAAAAAGGTTTATGGGCCATATTGAATTCCACGGCTCATAATCGGGGTCTCATACAAAGCTGCTGAGCATTTGGACTTCAAGTCTATGAAACCCCTATATGACTTGTACACTGGTTTACAACCAGTAAAGGGGTTTCTTCTGATGAACCTTTAGAAGGTCCCAATCTCTGATCCTAGGGGCATGAACCGTGATCTATGACTTGTAAATCATTCCATGACTTATCTGCAGGTTCATAAAACCAACTTCAAAAAATTAGCCTTTTATTGTAATTGTTCACAAAACCACTTCACGACTCGTAGAATGATCTACAGCCCATAAAGGGTCTCATACAGCAACCAAATTTAGCAACTTCTGCACTACTTCCCAAAATCAAGGCCAAACCTGTAATCCTACAAATATAACACAAAAACACATAAAACCAACTAATATCACATTAAGAATACATAAACTTTTAATTTTTATGCATCAAAAATATTGTATTTTGGACCACATCAATCTCCAGCTAAGACCTGGGGGCAGTTCTTAGAGATATTTTTGTAGAGGTTCATGCCATTTAGCCTTCGAGATAGCTGATGGGATGAGTTTAATAGGCTACAATAGGGTTCTAGCCTATTTTTTAATTCCGAGGCTAGATTTCAGACATTGTCCAGATATGTGTTGTCTAGTAATCCTTCTGTGTTTGATAGGAATCAATGGTTTTCCAAGGGTTTGGCGAGGTATCTTCAAGAGGCTACAACTTTTTTGGTATTAGCTGGAGGCATTTTGTAGAGTGTTGCGTATCATGCTCATAGGATAGAGCACATCAGGTATGATAGACAAGGTGGTAGGAAGATAATCTATCAACATAGTTAGTTTAGTACACCCCCACCTCATGATAGAGGATTTCAGAGATAGGGCCATCACGGCATGGTAATTCAGGTAGCTCTTCCATTATTCAACAGTGGTGGCAGGTCTAGGTATACTTAGTCCAGCCATGATAGTTCCCCTAGTTCAGCTAGATATGATGGTTCTTCAACATACTCCTTTCAAAGGTGCAACCCCAGGGAATGTTATATTTGTGATGAGGTAATTGTACATTACACTAATCGTTGTCCATATCAGGTGTTTGACTTCAAGACCTCAGTCACCAGCTAGAGACACCTTTTAGGGCGTGAGGGGTAGTTCTAAAGGATGTTGTGATACAGAGAAAGGTAGAGCCCATGGAGGCCCACAGACTACTAGTGGTCGTAGAGTTTTCTATGCAGTCCTCGAAAGAATTGAGTTAGAAGATTTAGATGCAATCATCACAGGGATGGTTCTAGTGTACAATCATTTAGCTCTTTAATTTTATTTGGTACCAGACTCTATTTATTCTTATCTGTCGACTGGTTTTGCTTCTGATATTGCTATTATATGTGAGTCACTTGCCAAGCCTATATGTGTATCCACCCCAATAGGTGAATCTTTAATGGAGAATCAGGTACAGTGGGATTGGGTTGTGTTGTGACTTTTACCAAGAGAGACACTGTTGATGTGATATAGGGTATAGATTAGTTATCACCTTATCATGCTATTCTTGATTGTCATGCGAAGACCATGACCTTATCTTGCCCCAACTTTCTTTAGTTGATGTGGATTGTAGCACCTAGTTCCTATCCTAAGGGTGTTATTTCTCATATGCATGCTTATCAGTTAATAGGGAAGGGCTATTTGGCCTATTTAGCTCATGTTCGGGTTGTTTCTCAGGAGTCCCCATCATTGGAGACTATCAGGGTTGCTAGAGAGTTCATGGATATATTTCTGACAGACTTGCTTGGTGTACAACAGGATCGTGATATTGACTTTTCTATTGATGGGGATGTCATGCCTTGAAATCTATAAAGGGGTATAGGCATTCGATTCCCTCGAGGCCCAAGAGAACCAATATATAATATGTGCTTATTATGCATAGGACTATGGTACCTAGACAGTGGTGAATGTTTATATAAACTATTTAGATAAAATTTCAACATAAGTAGCACCAAAACTTTTATATCGAACTTGGTCGTTGAGGCCACAACTGTTTAAAGACAAGATGCAACTGATATATATACAATAAGTCTACAAAACTTCTATAAGATAACATAGCTCGAGACAGGCCCAACTTTTCTTTGAACTATTATACAATACCAAAATGCATATACTGAAGACTCAGTAAATCCCCAAATCAACCTTGAGCTCACCAAAATTAGTTTGATATTGGGTGCATCTACACTGGAGGTCTACTAGCTTGAGTACTTTTACCTGTAGCATGAATTGTAGGCTCCCTCAAGAGGGATGTTAGTACTAATTAGTGTACTGAATATATAAGGCAAGAGCATAAGTAAAATGAAAACACAAGTTAAATCAAGTAGCAATATATAAATATACAAACCATAATAGAAGGCCACCGGATTATACTTGGTGGACCATGTACATTACATTCTTTTCTTTACTTTCAAATATTCTATGAACTTCTTGAGGCATGTATTACATATGAGCAGCTGATCAGTGGTAAAATGAGGATGACCCATGCTAGGCATTTTAACCCCTGGAATATTGTCCTCATAACTGTACAAAACGGGATTGATCAATGATAGGTTCTCGCCCCTGGGCTACCACCTTTATGCACATGTAAGATCAACCTATGCTAGGCTCTTGCCCCTAGGCTACCACCCACACACTATGGACATTGCTTAAGTTATTCTTTCATACTTTGAGATTATTACTTTGGTGGTCATGATGATTTTTAATCTTTGTAACTATGTACCAGTAACATAAGATTTGATAAGAGTCTATTAAGGTAGTGCAATAATATAGGAAACAAGTGTGATATTGACATCTTACTTAGGAGTGTATATGACCCAATTGGCTTCACACATGAAAGTAGATTCCTCAAGCTAGTGTTTGGGAAAAGTAAAATCACAGATTTACTAATAGGCAACATGTACATTGCCATGGAATAGCACTTGGGAAGCTCACTTGTTGATAGGGACACAAGTATTGGATTTCATGCCAAAGAATATAGAATAGGATAGCCTTATATACCTTATTTATGAAATAATACAACTACACGCGTCAGCCTCCCTTTATGGCATTATTTCTATAAAACAAATCATGACTAAACAAATGTTAGTGCACCACTTTGCAGCCTCATAGAACAGTAGCTAAATGCTTGACGAATAATAGGTTCATACAACCCTTACGCTCATGGTGAATCCCCAACCCTCCTTTCATACATCAATACAACTCTATGCACTCCTTACAAAATTCAACCCAAGCTACCCTATCAAAATTACACATAAAATAGGCATTAAATAGTCCCAATGTATCCTTTAGCACAATATTAATTCACTCATCACCATTCACGGATTCTTGATAAAAAAAATACACAAATCCTCTTCCCAAACTTATCCCTAAAGAGTGGCAAAAAGAAGGGCAGTAACCTTACCTAGATTGCTGAAAATTTCTCCCATCAACCTTGTGCTTCAAGAATGTAAACTCTTATTCAAACTAGAACTAAAGGACAAAATGTCTTTTAGAATAGTTGGAAAGAAAGTTGGATAGTTTTGAGAAATAATTACACCTCAACTTATAGAACATAACTCTACAAGATGACATGGAAGGAATAGGCTGAATCCATGAGTATTTCAATGTAACTTTCACTTGAATATTATGAACCCTAAAGGGCTTTGACAGCTATTGTACAAGCTAGGAGAGGGGAAAGAAAAAGCCTTAGGAAATCTGATTCTTTTCCAAGTTTAAAATGGATCGAAAGAGTTGGTTGCAATTCTTTTTAAAGGTACCAACTTAGGCTGACTTTCTCCTTACGTTTTGGCCATATTTTACCAAGTAAGTGATGTACCTAGTTGGCCTTTTAACTTGGGCCTTTTGGACCTTAACTTATTGGGCCTTGGCTGCACATTCTTCTCCCTTTACTTTCACATAGGTTGGGCCAGAATTTTTAATTTAATGATGTGACCTTGGGCCCTATAAGATGGACAAACAAGCCTTAGTAGGTGGTGCAACTCTTCAAAATGGCTAAGTAGGTGATGCACCTACTTGCTTCGTTAAGTCAAGTAAACAACTCATTTATCCTACCTCATTTCCAAATCTTCATCCCATATATTGTTTCATTGTACTTCACATCAGACTTTCAACTTAGATAATACCTTACAATCTTAAATTTAAATTCTTTCATCAAGTTTAACTTAATCTCAACCCCGCTAAAACATGTCGGGAAACACACCTCTCAATCCAATTCAAACTAACAACATTCTTATGCAAAACAAACTTAGTTCGTCAACTACACCATAAGGCTATGTCAAGTGGCACAGAAATAGGTGATGTCACCTAAGTCATACCTCCTTTATGAGGATAAAGCGATCATTATCAAGAAATAGAACCTAACCAAGGTTAGGGTCGAACCCAAGGAAATACTGTAGCTTTTGGAGAATTTAATTACTGAAATTTAAGTGATTAACCAACTTATCTCTCCAAAAAGGAGGGGTTGTAATAACAAGTAGAAAACTAAACCTACCAAACACAAGAGTTTAACCAATATGGAGAGAAACTAGGGTATTATGTTCCCCATGATTCTCTAACTTAGTATCACCAAATAACCTAATTCTTTTATAGTGTGTAACATATACAACGATAAGTTAAGTTCACCAAACCCTTTGGTCCAGGCGAGAGGCGAATTTCACTACGTCACTTGGCCCATCACCATAGTGTGACATTATTAACCTTTACTTATTTAGTCCCAGTACAAGCTTCTCTTGGCCCAGTTTGGTTGATTAGATGAGAAAATATCAATCGAATCCTTTTAGTTAATCTCTTTTTCTATTCATTACAACTTTAGTCTAGTCAATAACACTAGGAAAGTTCTAATGTTGGTCACCACTAGAAAATATGAAAAACGAAGAAAGTTAATTAATACATGCATGCATGCTTTCTAAGAATTATGATTTATCTAGTTTTACCTTGTTAATTCTTCATAGTTCCAGCAACCCTAGTTGAGGATTTAGCTACTCATGATTTGTGTAGATGCAAGACTTGAGAAGTTGAATAACTTAATAGAGCACTTACACAATTGAATTAAGTATAAGTAAATCAAAGTTTCAATGAGAATCACAAGATTATAAGATCACATCAAAGTACAAGTGTTTCTCAAAACTCTCCAATGTTTTCTCTACTTAATCTTACTATTTTTCTGTCAATTGGTCAAACTCTCTGAGAAAAATAACCAAAAAATCTATTTATAATACTTAAAATACAAGTCCTAAATAAAATAAGATAACTAGGTCGGCACGTGACAACTGTACGACTTGTAAATTGGTTTATAACCCTTTTGCATGTTCGTAGAACAAACTTCAAGAAATTAGCCACTTACTAGAATTGTCCTTGAAACCTCCTTCATGGCTCGTAGAATGCACTACGGCTCGTAAAGGGTCTCATACATCATCACAATTCTGCATAATCTTCCTAAAATCAAAGCCATCCCGGGAATCCTATAAATAAAATACAAAAACACATAAAATCCACTAACATCGCATTGAGAACACGCAAAATTCTAAGTTTTAAGCATCAAAAGTGTTATATTTTGATAACACATCAACACTTCAACTTAAAATTGTTGCCTGTCTTCAAGAGATGGATTCAATCTATATAAGCACATAACCTAATGGCATACATAACATAAATGTTATGCACAAATATCCACACCACTTTTTGAAACTGAATCAAATAGCTATCCAACAAACCATTACAGACTAATGCATGTGACAACACAACTATGACAAGTGAGTTACTATCAATAAGCCATAATCACTGAATAAGTCTAGTGCTAACAATGAAATGCAAGTGCTCTCACAAAAACAAGTCCCATATGTTACTATCAATCTTGGGACTATGCAAAATCACTCACCCTCATAAAAAATATTCATGTATTATCCCTAATACCATAGGCTTGCCCCTATACTCATGACTAAGACCTTCGACTACTTGGAATAGCATCATTTTAGGATTTTATAGGCTTGTAATGGGCTCAGGGGCTTTGGTATGATATTTTGGGAACATAGTGACTATAGACCCTCCTTGACACTGCATTTTTCTACACTCTTGCCCTACCAACAATGTTACTTTTCACTTTATCCCCCCTTTCTCCTATTTCAAGCTTTTTTGGGTACTTTCTTTTTATTTTTCAGCTTTTTTCCTTGCTTTTATACTTTAATTTTTTCCTTTTTAGCTCACAACTGAGGCATAAATTATTTTTCTTGCAACCAGTACATGATTTTTCTCCTTTTCTTTGTATCACTAACTTTCCCCCTCATTTCTTGCTTCACCCATACGGTAGCAACCCTCAACTTAGGCTTTTATCCTGAGTTGAGGTACATATTATCCATCCTCAGCACTACGACCGCTTTTCATAGCCACCCTCAACTTAGGCTTTTTCCCTCAGTCAAAGTGCATAATGTTCAAGGAAGGATCAGAGCCAATTTCAGGATTTTACAACTAATAAGGCTAGATTAATTAAGTTATTTATAAAGAATAGGTACATGTCAAGCTCAAACATTAGGATCAAGGGATATTCTGCAACTTTGGTTGGTTATTTAGGCTAAGTAGACTTTTAAGAACAATGGCCTAAGATCCTTTCCTAATCCAATAAATCTATAGTCTAACTTAGAATAATAGGGAAAGTTCTGAATTGACATAAACACATGAATTTAGCAAATTAGGCTCACTCTCACATGGCACTGATTACATTACCAACAAAAGACACTCACATCATGTTTTTTATTGCAATTTATCCTTACATATCAAAACAAGCATTGTAAACACACCTCAACATGCATGATTTCTATCCAGCTTAACTAATCAAAATTTTGTGGTTATCATTTTTCACAAAAAACACAAAAACATGTATATGCCATAGACATTAGTACTATATGCTATAGATATTACCTAAAACATCCTAAACATGCCAGTTCAATAGAAAATTAAATATCCATTGGGAAAAAGAACACAGGCAAGAAAACTTCAGGATAAAAAATTGGGTTAGTTATAGACCCAAGCTACTCAGACTTCACTAAGGCCTATAACTACCCAAGTCCCATTGAAAAAGAGGTACATTGTCCCCAATGCACACAATCAAAGAAAAATAAATTATTAGGGGTCAAAAGCATACCTAGGTGCCTAAGCACCGGTCTTCACCTTGGGTTGCCTCCCAAGTAGTGCCTACTTTATTAGCGCGGCACGACATAGATGGCTTGAGTACTCTGACTTCCTCAAGGTCCCATGATTCCACTATTTTTTATTTCTTCCACGTTTCAAAGGTATGGCTTGACTCTTTGGCTATTTACCTTGAATGTTCCTTTGTTTCTTCTCTCCAATTCAATAGCTCTATGATTAAAGACATCTGCTACTCGAAAGGCTCCCAATAATTTAGATTTGAGCTTCCCAGGAACAACTTTAGTTTGGAATTATATAGTAGCACTAGGTCCCCTGGTACGAACTGACGGTTCCTTATGTGACGATAATGCTACATCTTTATTCTTTGTTTGTACAAGGATAAACTCTCAAATGACTTCATGTGAAACTCAGCAAGCTCATTGAGTTAGCTCAGACTAGAGTTTGCCGCATCATTACAGTCTATATTCAACTTCTTTAGCGCTCACATTGCCTTATGCTCAAGCTCCACCAGCAAATGACATGGCTTTCCAAAGACAAGTTGGTAGGGATACATGCCTATGGGGTTCTTGAATGCTTTCTGATATGACCATAATGCATCATCAAGCTTTTGCGACCAATATATCTGGTTTATATTCGTAGACTTGGATAGAATCTGTTTATTTGCCTAACCTTCACTTGACCATGTATCTGTGGATGGTACGGAGTTGCCACCCTATGCTTCACCCATACTTTTCAAGTAGAGCTAGCAGAATGGAGAACATCCATCGTTAATGATCATCTGAGGGGTGCCAAACCTTGAGAAAATGTTCCTTTCTAGAAATGCTATAACATTTTTGCCTTCATTATTAGGTAAAGCATTGATACATAATCAATAGCCACCAAGATGTACTTGTTTCCATGCGAGCTAAGAAAAGGACCCATGAAGTCTATCCTCCATATATCAAATAACTCAATCACAATAATAGGATTTAGGCAGAGCTTATGTTTATAGGAAATGTCACTTTCTCTTTGGAACCTATCATAATATTTGGCATAGTCATGAGCATCCTGGTGGATGATGGGCTAGTAATACCCACACTGCAACATCTTGTGTTCTGTCCAAACTCCACTATAATGTCCACCTACCAATGACAAGTGATATGCCTCAAGGACACTCATCATCTTAATCTCAGGAACACACTGACGAATAATCCCATCCATACATACACGAAGCAAGTATGGATCATCCCAAAAGAACTTCCTTACATCAGAAATAAACTTTTGAAGTTGGTGTGTGTTTAAATAGGGCGGCACAATGTCACTAACCAAGTAGTTTGCATAATTTGCAAACTATGGTATTAAATTATTGGATGCTTCCAGCACTCTCTCATCTCGGAATGAGTCATCGATTTCCAGTCTATCATAAAACTTTGCCATTGCCCCATTTTACAGCCTGGAAAGGTGATCTGCCATCTAATTTTGTCTTTTTTCTATCAATGACATCAAAATTAAATTCTTGAAGGAGAAGTACCCATCTTACCAACCTTGGTTTTGTGTCATGCTATGCCATTAAGTACCTCAATGCTAAGTGGTCTATGTCCACCATCACTTTGGTTGCCAATATATATGACTTGAATTTCTCGAACGCAAAGACCACTGTGAATAACACTTGGTCAATGATAGTGCAGTTCTTCTGGGTGGTGTTTAGGGTCGTGCTAGAATAGTATATGGGATGTAATATCTTCTCTTAGTGTTGTCCCAATACTAGGGCAACCTTACTTGCATCATACATGATTTTGAAAGGCTTTGACCAGTCTAGAGCTACAATGATTAGGGCTGAAATTAGCTTATCCTTCTATCCCTCAAAGGCTTTGAGATATGTATCATCAAATATGAACTTAGCATCTGTCTCAAGCAACTTGCATAATGGATGTGCAATTTTAGAGAAGCCCTTTATGAACCTCAAGCAACTTGCATAATAGATGTGCAATTTTAGAAAAGTCCTTTATGAACCTCCGGTAGAACCCGATATGCCCTAGGAAGCTCCTCACACCTTTAACTGAAATTAGTGGGGGAAGCTTCTCAATTACTTCTACTTTAGCTCTATCAACTTCGATCCCTTTGCTAGAGGTTTTGTGCCCCACCACAATTCTCTCCTTCACCATAAAGTGATACTTTTACCAATTGAGCACCAAATGGATTTTCTTACTTCTTTGTAGCACAGTATGCAAATGCTCAAGCAGTCCTCAAATGAGTCCCCAACCACACTAAATTCATCCATGAAAACTTCAATAGTATCTTCCACCATTACTGAGAAGATGGACATCATGTATCTATGGAATGTCACTGGGCCATTACATAACCCAAATGGCATCCTCTAAAATGTAAAGGTGTCACAGAGGCATGTAAACGTCATCTTCTTCTGATCCTCTGAAGTAATGGTAATCTGGTTGTAGCCTGAATATCCATTAAGAAAGCAATACCAACCCTTTCAGTCAATCGATCTAACATCTGATACATGAAAGACATAGGACAATGATTCTTTTATGTTAACATATTGAGTTTTCTATAGTCCATGCACACTCTCTAAAACACCCCTCATGTGCTTCAGAATGACCATATTCGTAATTTTTATATATCTTAAAATCCATGTGTGATTTCAAAATTTCTACTTCATATTCTTGATAGGGAGGTAAAATTGAGTAAGAAATAGATATAACTCGAATTTTAAAAGACCGATAGCAAAAAATAATTTTCTCTAATTTTTAAATTCCAGTGGTTGTCCGTGCCCTGGCTGCCAGGGGCCAGGGACGTGGACTGGTGTAAAATTTGACTTGGTTTTCTTATTTTGCCCAAGGACATTGGGGTCATAGCGTTATTCCCACTTAAGCGTGAAATCACTCATACTTAACCATTTTTCAACTCTATAGCTCATAATACGCTCTCTAAAACCTCTCTAAGACACTATCAATTTTCTCATTCAAATCTAAGTATTTCAAGCTCAATTTTGGGATTCAAGGACTCATTTTCAATCTCTAAGTCTACTTCAAGTTCACCTCAAGGAATTCAAGGTTTAAGGTATATGGGTCTTCATCCATGGCTCCTTTCACCCATAGAGACCAACTTTATCTTTTTATGAAAATTGCATGATTTCAAGTTGTATTACCTATGGGTATCTCTTATTATGAATTATGAGCATAAATTATATTGGGGTTTTATCAAGTATTGATTGATCATGCACGAATTCTATTTCAAGTTTACTTCATGAATTGATTTTTTCTATTGAGATTATGCATGTTTTGAGCTATGAAACTATGAACTATTATGAGCTCTTATGATGGATTTCCAGGTACCCTACATGAGGGTTTTACTACTATATTGGTGGGTTGATTTGCATTGAATTTACTCACATTATTTCACTTTTGAATTGTATGATTTTGAACAATTATCATGAACCCACTATGTGTTTAATCAAATGTCAGGATAAGAATTCTCAAGTTATTGATGATCTATTACATGATTTATAAGTCAAGTGACTATATAATGATTAAGGGCTTCAAGCAGGTATTGAATTCATGAGAAGTATCTATGATGTTGCAAGTATCAAGTTTAGCCCTATTTCAAGATTTTACCTCTTCTGAGCCATTCATATTAAAGCAAGGGTTCATGTATGATTATGATTTACTCTCCTGTTCCAGTTAGAGTCACTAGTACAGATCAAACATGTTTAAAAGCTACTCATGTCATGTTATCATGTCTATTACAAGTTATTAAAGTTATGATTATTTCAAGTATTCCATGGGATTTGACATAGCATAAATTAAGGCTTAAGATGGGGGCTCGACTCAAGGGGTCCTTATATAAAATCTTTAGTCTGTAAACTATGTGCCACCATAGGATTATGATTATTACTCTTGCTACACTAGTGGATCCGTTTAGCTATAACACACCTTGACGAAGGAGTGACATATATTAGATTATTAATTGAATGGTTTACCATGGCAAGTAGACTACATCTTGTCTAGGGGGTGACATGCCTTGATCACTTTGTCGAGGGGGTGACATGCCTCGATCACCTTACCAATGGGGTGATATGCATTGGATTCCAAGTAGTAGCTCACTTGGTGTATGTCAATTAAGGTCTCTTCCCATACATATATCATGTATTATGCAAGTTGAATGTTTTACAAGCATATTTTATTACAAGCATTGATCATGCATGCCATGTTGAGATTACATATCTACTGCTTATAATTATGCATTTTGAATATATATTGGCTTATGTCTTTGTTGTATGCACCCCTCATACTTAGTATATTTAAACATACTAACGCATACTCTATGAAACATGATATCACCTTATAGAAGTCGTAGCTCCTTTTGATCACCCTCCTCCATATGGCTAATTTGGTTCTTAGAGAAAGCTTTGGTGAGCCCTCAATTTTGAGGATAATATCTACTTATTTCATATTATGTTGAATACTTATTATTATGAGGGTGAGCCTAGTAAGTGTATTGGCCCCCACTCCATTCTAAGTTAGAGGTGTTGTTGGATACTATAATGTATATATGCTATGAGTTTAACTCTTTTATGATCTTATAGATATCAAATAATTCCCATAGTCCTGCTTCCCTTTTTATTATATCACTTGTGATGCTTATTTTGCTTTTGTGACCAAGAATGTGTGAATGATATGCTAGGAGGCTTGTTTGGAGTCCCTTCGTTTCCCCATTCATCGTGTCACATCTAGGATCTAGGCTTGAGTCATCACAAGCTTGTTCTTAGAGCACTAGGTTGTTAATAGTCCTCAAATATCCAACATACCGCGTTGATTAGAGTCTTATTCATGGATCTGAAGCATGGCACAACTATGAATGAGAGGATATGAGGTGTTTTAGGAAATATTCCACTTATTCATGATCTATGTCATGCTTTAGATGTAAAGACAAGGCCTTTTTTACCCTAACAAATGCTCTTTACTCTTCTAGATCATGTCAATACTAAGAGGAAGGCTAAGGAGAGCCCATATACCCGAGGAGCAATCGATCACTCCTGCTCCTCAATCTCTTCAAGATGGAGGGGTAGTGCAAGAAGATTTATGGTATGCCATCATAATGTCGGCCCATGCTATGACCAACCAAATGAACCAATAGGTCCAAGCCCCTCAAGCTCCCACACCAGCCTCAAAGATGAGAGATTTCACAAGAATGACTCCACTAGAGTTTCATCGGTCTAAGCTGGAATAGGATCCCCAAGAGTTCATCAATGAGGTGTATAAGGTGATATCTATCATGGGTCAATTTAGAGAAGAAAGGGGATTTAGTGGCCTACCAACTCAAAGGCGTGACCCGAATTTAGTTTACTCAATATAAATTGGAGAGGAGAGATCATGATGTTATTTCTTAGGAGGAGTTCAAAGCTGCCTTCCTCAATCAGTTCTTTCCTATCGAGATAAGAGAGGCTAAGATGATGGAGTTTATGAACCTCAAGTGAGGTTACATGAGTGTGAGGGATTATGCCCTTAAGTTGAACAAGCTTTTCCAAGTATGCTCCACATTTGGTGGCCTATCCTAGACCTAGAATGAACAAATTTGTGTCAGGAGTGTCTGACTTGGTTAATGAAGAGTGTCGTATGCCATGATAATGAAAGATATGGATTTGTCTTGGCTCATGACATATGCCAAACAACATGAGGCAGAAAAACTTAGAAAGAGAAGAAGTGGTAAGTCTAAGAGGGCTCAATTTGAAGGTGGTTTTCAAAGTTCTAAGGATAGCCTGTTTCCTCAAGGCCACAAGTTCCAAGTCCAAGGGTCTTCCAATGCTCGTAATAAGAGATTTGCTAATGATGGGGTATCTAAAACAAGATTCCAAGGTGGAAATGGTGGAGTGTTTAATCCTAAGTGCCATAGATGTGGTAGAAACCATGGTGGCCCATGTTTGAGAAACTCTAATGCTTGCTATGGTTGTGGTGAAGTGGGTCACAAGGTTGTCGATTGTCCTCATGCTCAAAATAAAGATAGAGATGGTCATCCTCATGGCCAAGGTGCTAATGCAGGTCCACAGGGAAATGGAGGCCAATAAAGGGGTGCTCCAAGGCAAAATAGGTTCTGTGTTCTCCAAGGAAGGCAAGGGATGTATGAGGTGCCTGATGTCTTCACCGGTATGTTAAGGGTTTTGTATTATGATGTGTATGCTTTGATAGATCTGTGTGTCACTCTTTCTTTCATTACTCTTTTTATTGACAAAAAGCTCTTGTGGGTCTCGAATTATTATGTGAACCTTATGAGGTGCCTAACCCTATTGGTGAGTCCATTGTTACTAAAAGAGTCTATAGAAATTGTCCTGTGTTCACATTGCATAAGGTCTTGTCTTGTGATTTTGTTGAATTAGATGTGGTGGATTTTGATATCATTCTTGGGATGGATCGGTTACATGCATATCATGGTTTTGTTGACCGTAGACCCCATAAGGTTAAATTTTAATTTCCTAATGAGCCCATGCTTGATTGAAAAAGTCATAATGTGGTGGTCAAGGGTAAATTCATTTCTTGTCTTAAAGCCCAAAAGTTGATTTCTAAGGGTTGCCTATATCATCTTTTAAGTGTTAGGGATGTAGAGTCTAAAGTCCTTCCCATTGAATCGATTTCGATAGTCAATGAGTTTCTTGATGTCTTTCTTGATGAGATTCACATTGTTCCTCCCAAAAGGAAAATAGACTTTAGTATAGACCTCCTTCTCGATACACAAACCCATTTCTATTCTCCCTTACCATATGGCCCCAGCGAAATTGAAGGAATTGAATGATCAATTGAGGGATTTGTTGGAGAAGGGTTTCATAAGGCCTAGAAAGTTATCTTGGGGTGCACCAGTGTTGTTTGTAAAGAAAAAGGATGGTTCCCTTAGAATGTGTATTGATTACCGGCAACTTAATAGGGTTACCATGAACAATAAGTATCCTTTACCAAGGATTAATGACCTTTTTGATCAACTACAAGGGGCTAGTCACTTTTCAAAGATTGATCTTTGGTCCGCATATCACCAAGTGAAGACGCAGGAGTGCGATATTCCCAAGATAGCTTTTCGAACTAAGTATGGGCATTTCGAATTTATGGTTATGTTTTTTGGATTGACTAATGCACTGGCCATATTTATGAATTTCATGATTAGGGTCTTCAAACCCTACCTTGATATATTTGTGGTAGCCTTTATTGATGATATAATGATTTATTCCCAGAGTGAGGAAGAGCATGTGAATCACTTGAGGGTGGTGTTGCAAATCTTGAGGGAAGAGACGTAGTTCGCTAAATATGAAAAGTGTGAATTTTGTTGAAAGAAGTTGCTTTTCTAGGGTATATCGTGTCAGGTGATGGCATTAAGGTGGATCCCAAGATGACATAAGTGATAAGAAATTAGCCTAGACCCTTGACTTCGTCGAATATTAATAGATTCTTAGGCTTGGCAAGTTACTACCAGAGGTTTGTGACTTGCTTTTCTTCCATTGCTTCCCTTATGACACAGTTCACCTAAAAGAAGACAAAAATGATATGGACTGATGAATGTGAAAAGAGTTTTCAAACTTTGAAAGATAAGCTTATCGTTGCTCCTATCTTGGTTCTACCGGAAGACTTGTGCTTTATTGTGATGCCTTAAGAATTGGTTTGGGGTGTGTTTTGATGTTAAATGAAAAGGTGATAGCATATGCC